>JBAFTB010000005.1:3345373-3355519 GCA_037177355.1 Melanotaenia trifasciata
TAAGATAAGATAAGATAAGATAAGATAAGATAAGATAAGATAAGATAAGATAAGATAAGATAAGATAAGACTTTATTTGTACCAAGGTGGGGAAATTCAAATATCTCAGCAGAAGAAAGCTATGAGCTTGAACTGATGATTCAGTTAAGTTTAACAGGAGGCTACCAAAGCTAAAAGTTGTTTTTAAAGTAAACTACAACATGAAAATGTGGAGAAATATAGTCTTTAACCAGTCAATGATATAAGAATGAGGAAAAGTTAAATAGTTCAGACTTATTTGGAAAACTGGCATGACAACGTTCAGGCTGTGAAAGAACCCAACAACCCCTATGTTCCAACACTAGCCAAGCAAGGATCCAGTTTACCATCGCCACCAGACAGTAAACCAGAACTGCCAGGTAAAGAAGCCATTGATCCCCCCCTTACCTCATACTGCACCCCAAAACATTCAGCTCACCTTTCTATGGAGCTTTTTGAACTTGCAAATATTTACACTTAATCTGTAAACTGTAACTTACTTTATTTCTCATGTCTCTCTGATGTGAACACAGTCATCACAGCAATGTTAGAGAGAGGAGCAAAACAATTTTCTTTCTTAGTATGTGACCCCCTGATAAAGTCTATCCCACCCTCTGCCCCCCTCCTCCCCATATAAAAGTTTAGCGCCGCCATTGTTTGGGATCTTTAACCATCTGCAGGTTCCTGGCGTCTAGTTTTTATTTCTTGTTCTGTTCCAGTCCTCTGTTTAACTGCTGAAGTTTCTTCATCTTTCTGAGGCGTGAAGAAGATCTGAGATTCACCTTATTAAATCCACCAGGTAAAAAGTCAAAACTTCACTTGTGTTATTTTAGTACTAAAACTGGACCATTAGAACTGGTGATCAAAGCCCCCATCATGATATAAAGCAGAAATTCAGTTTTATTAACTAAGTTTTTTTAATTATTATAATTTTTATTGGGCTGAATGTAGAAATAAAGATGAAGATGCTGGTCTGGAGGAGGTTAGGTAGTGTTCAGGTCTTCTGCAGAGCTGTGAGGTTTACTGAGCTGCGATCAGACTCCGAGTTGGTTTAAAACCTGATCTGTTTGTTCAGCAAACAGAGAGAACAGACTTTTGATGGGGCAAAGGTTTATTTTCCTCATCTGTCAGTTTGATGAAGAACCAGAAGACAAAGTCTAACATGATTCCTAGCTAAAATAACTGAAGGTAAAACAGTGGTATGATATGAAACCTGTCTATATGGTAGTTTACGCATTCTTTACGCACGAACCCATCGGAGCGTATTGCGTAATGTCATCTTAATTTCTCCAGCAGCCAGCCAGCATATAGAGGTGACCCCCACACCAGCCCCTCCCTCAGAGCACCTGGGTAGAAAAGAAGCTCTAAAAATCTCATTCCTACCTTTGCTTCGAACAAAATGCCGGCAAATCGTCCTTCACCGTTCAGTCTTCGGTGGAGCGTCAGGAAGGCTTGATGCGCGTCCCCGGTATCCCCTCTTTCCAGGCGGGTGCGTGAGAGGACTTGTTGGTCAAAGCAAAACGGAGTTGTGTATCTCTGGAAGAAATCCAGCGGAGCTCCTCCTTCACTTCCTCTGCTGGTTGTGCATTCCTCAGATCTTTCACGGTGAACGGTCCAGCCGCAGCAAACATCTTCCTCTGGGACCAGAACCGGACCCGAACCGGTGTAACTCTGACACCACTGACATTTCGAGGTAAATAACCTGCCGCTTTACTCCACACTGCGTTGGTGCTGACGTTAGTTAGAGGACAAAATAATGACCAGTCCCTATTGAACTGGTTGTCTGGATACGTCTTTACTGATGGCTCAACATCAGACACTTTCTGACAGCAGCTCCAGTTTTTGTCGTCTTTCAGGTACAATGTGGTTCCTGCTTCACAGTAGATCTCTGTTCTCTTTGCATTGTTTCATTGATAGTAAATCTACCCTGAGCCGTTTTATTCAACAAGTCACAGCCATATATTCACACTGCTGATTTTCTGCCACAGCTCTGATTGGTGGACAGATGGGAGTGTTTGTTTTTGTAGAGATGACTGAGAAAACCCCGAGTTGAACTTGTTGAACAGTTCAGCAGCTTTCTTTACCTTTTTGTTTCCCCTCAGAGTTGAGGAGGTGATGGCTGACAGCTGGTAGCTGTCTTCCAGGTGTAAATGAACCCTCTCTACTCACTCTGTTAGTGTAATTCAGCATGAAGCCACTTCTACAACTCAGCCATCATTGCTTGCTTGTTATCCACAGCTTTTTAGTGTACACATCTTGCTGGCTGAAGTGTTACTGACAACTATCTGTCCAGGAGAGGTAGAGTTTTATCAGACCTTCATTAATCCATCATTTCTTCTCAGCTGTAACTAAGAAGCAGGACCTCTGAGGCTGTGTCAGCATCACTGTGAAGGATCTTCACCTGCCACTGTGACCCTGACTCCTTTTCACCTTCTGATCTCTGTGAGGAGAAGAGAAAGAAAGCTGCTGCATGGCTCCGCTACTGTGTTCACTGTGTTTGACTATTCAGTTAGTTATTTTCCTGGTTTTGAAGCCCAACTACTGAGTTTGCGCCTCCTGTCTAAGACTAATCCAGCATAATATTCATCCAGTCTTTTCTCAGAGATTTCTCCAGCCAGTAAGTCAGTCTGATGTTGACTCTTGTCTCATCTCTTTTTCTGTCACTTTCTCCCTTTCTTTTCCTCTCTCTCTTCCTCCGCTAATGTCCTCTGGGGTTTCTGTTTTTTATCTTGTCCTGTCCAGCATCATAGCAAGCAGAATGATGGTCTGACTGCTGTGCTTTCCAAACAAATTTGCTTTGCCAAGAGGAGCTTTATGGATATAAGGGTCCTCTTTAGATGTACGTTTTTATTATTATTATTATTAGTTTATTTTTTGCTTAATTTACATTTTAATGCTGGACCTGACAGAGAGGTAAAAGGAAGGAGAGTGAACAGAAGAGAAAAGTAAAAATTGGAGAGGAGACAAACATACAAAAGCTAGAAAAAAATAGAGAAACAGAAAACATATATGACCTCTATCTGAAAACACAGAAGACAATCATCAGGAGAACCTGCAAGAAGACAAAATCATGAACTACCAAAAAACAACCACAACAGCAGAACACATGCTACCAGTCAAAAGTTTGGACACACTTTCCCATTGAATGATGAGGAGTGGTAGCCTAGAGGTTACAGAGGTGGGCTTGGGTCTGGAGGATTTGGGTTCAGTTCCCCAGGCATATGCCCCCAACCACTGGGGGCCCCCCGAGCAAGGCCCCTAACCTCCAACTGCTGCCCAAGTGCTGGAAACTGGCCAGCCTAAATACAGAGAAGGAAGATCCCAGGTGGAACAAACAACAACAACAAAATTAGAATCTAATGGGAAAATGTTTCCAAACTTTTGAGTGCATGTAAATAGGTGAGTACATGCTTGCATGAGTGCTAGATATGAGGGAGTGTTGTGTTGGTTGTGTTGAGTAATGCAACTACTCTAAGGCTGAAAAGCAGAGAGGCTCCCAAGAACTATGATGGAGCCAGAACCAGACAGCCCACCACAGGAAGGAGCATGGACCCACCCAGAAGGAGGCAGAGGAAGGCTGCAGTCAGAGCACCCACAGCAATGGAGTATGGACCCCAGAGGACCAGGGCCAGAGGCCTGTTGACCCCCTGAGCACAAGCCAAGACCCAGACCCAGGGCCTTGTGAGTCTAAAAGCCACCCTCCTCACCAAGGAGGGGCTGCCCTGCCCAGAACCCAGGTCACTTGCCTGCCTTTGGTCAGCACCCACTCCAGTACTCCGGGAGACTACGATGCCTCCCCAACCCCCCCATCCCAGCTTGAACTTGAGTGAGTAGCTTTTTGCCCATTACCCATGCTGGGTTTATTCTCAGCTCATTAACACATGGATAGTCAGGAACGTTTTAATCCACCTGTTGCAGCAAGAAACATCTTGTTAGAGAGCAGCTTTTTTTTTCAATAATTACTTAAACATGGAACATTTGGACATTTGAATACAGAAGTCAAATGAAGTGATGGTGCATTTTAAGTTCATTCCGACATCATAAAAAAGCCAGAATTACTCAACTTCATCAAACTTTTTACTTCCCTCTTCATTTAAAACAGATGCCAGGAGGCTGAGGGCAAATAATATCTGCTGGTCACGCCACTGCTTTAAGACTTGTTACCATGGCAATAAAGATTCTGGAGGAAAAAGTTGTTGCAGAGGAAGGAAATGTGGTTATCATGGTATTTTCAAGCTATAATAACAATAATAATAATAATAAATCAGAGAAACAACTGTAAAATAAATAATTTAACTACAGTTGTCAAATAATGAAAGATTTCAGATGTGCTTTATGGAGTTACAGGGTGACCTTCCTCTTTATGAAGACAGCAATCAGTCAGAATCAAAGATCCACTCATCATTCAAAATAACTCATTTTTAAACAAACATTTTATTCCAAAAACTAAAATTTCAAAATTTAACAGAAAAGCAAAGCTTTCAAAGTTTGAAAAGGGTATGGGATGAAGTTAAATACTCTTTTAGTTCAAATTTTTGTCCATAATAACTTAGACGAACCCGTTGCAGGAATCTGCCCACAGCTGCATCATGGGGCTTCATTGTTTACAGTTTACTTGCAGTGAAAGAGCCGGCGGAAGCGGAAAGATTTCTTCTTTCAGTCCAATTTCCAGCATTAGAGTAGTTTGGACCAGGACTATAATTATACATTCGTCTGCTTTAAAGACTGTTTTTTAAACACTGTAAAGCTGAGACTGGATTAACAGGTTAACTTTGTCCTTACGACACAGATCAGCGGGTTATACGCTGAATAATGATGCTAAAGAGACAGCCTGCTCTCTAAAACCTTCACACACACACACACACACAGAAAAACCTGCGCTTTATGAAATTTTGCCGCTTTGTGACACAAAAACAGATGCAGTTTGTTCATGAGATGTATATTTATTGTCAGTGCCGAGGAAGAGGATGTTGTTAGTGATGATGTTATTGTAGTTTAATCACAATCTAGCACATAAAACACCTGCAGCTGCCTTTTCAAGTCCACCGTAGTCTAAAGTTTTATGTATATCAGGACATCATAAATCGGCTGGACCTCGGCAGGCACCAAACTTTACATCAACAACATGACACATCACGTTGTGTCATTATTCTCTAGACATGAACTAAAAGTCAGAATAAGTGTGTGAAAAGCTGCATCCAGCTTTTCTGTTTCTGCTGGATTTTAAAGGTTTAGCAGCAGCCAGGTGCTGCATGGTAGTCAACGCACTGATTAACTGATCATGAACAGAGTGAGTTCCTCTATAAAAGCAGAAGTTTAGTCAGTTTGTTGCTCTGCAGTATTCAGGTGTGTGTTTACATATTGCTAAGGAGGAAAGACATCAACAATGATCTTAGAGAAGCAAATGTTGCTGTCCATCAATCTAGGAAGGGTTATAAGGCAAGGGTAGACAAGTTCGGTCATAGAGAGCCGCAGTCCTGCAGGTTTTAGATGTTTCTCTGCTCCAACACACCTGGTTCAAATTAACTGGATCCAACAGCTTATTCTGCTCAATGACTTATTCATTTGAATCAGGTGTGTTGAAACAGGGAAATAACTAAAACTTGCAGGATTCTCTAGGACTGAACTCACACTACACCTCGTATAAGGTCATTTCCAAACTTTTTGTAGTCTAATATTGTACAAAGAGAAAGATCATTAACAAGTGGAAAACATTCAAGAGAGATGACCATCTTCCCAGGAGTGGATGTCCCAGCAAGTCCAAGGTCAGACCTTAGAATGCTCAGAGAAACTGCAAATAACCCAAGACCTACGTCTCACACTCTCCAGGCCTCAGTTAGCATGGTAGATGTTTACGTTCATGACAGTCCAATTAGAAAAATACGAGTATGGCTTGTTTGGAAGGCTTGCAGGAGAAAGGAGCCAAAAGTAGCCAGATTAACCCAGTTATGTCTGCTCGATGTCCTCTGGACCAAAGTGGAGATGTAAAATACAGAAAACCAAACATGGCATAGCAGCACAAAAACCTCAGACCAACTGTCAACATGGTGGTGGGGGGATGATGATCTGGGCCTGGACATCTTACAGTTATTGAGGGGACCATGAACTCCTCCATATAGACCAGTGTTTCTCAGTCCTGGTCCTCGGGGACCACTGCCCTGCACGTTTTACTGGTATTCATCTTTAACACACCTGACTCAAATTAATGACTCATTAGCAGGCTTGCAAAGAACTTGACGAGCAGTTCAGTTAATCATCAGGTGTGCAGGAGTTGGAAATAACTAAAACATGCAGGGCAGTGGTTCCTGAGGACCAGGATTGAGAAACACTAGTATAGACCTTTCCTATGACCGTTTTATGTGTTGTGCCATTACTGCTGTGACTTTTATCTGCAACTGCATGCAGACATGGACAGCAACATTGATAGCTACTGGACTGACCACTTGAGACAGCAGTCCACAGTTACTGATGAGGACGTCTTATCTGGCGATCTAAAAACTACAGAAACAGAAACGGCTCTTAATAACTGACAATCCACACTGGAATAGAAAACTCAAATCTGGATATAATTGATCAAAACTTGGTAAAGAAATGGCTTCAACCTTTTGCAAAAGCTCTCTTATGTAACATATCTGACATATTTCTGTTATTTCTGGTCTTTAGGCTGCAGGACCCCACTGTACATGATCTGTTTGTGTTCCTGACTGAAAGGTTTTTATTTTCTGGTCACAAAGTTCCCCTGATAAGAAGAAATTACATTAAATTTCACAATATCTGCCGAGTAAGTCATTTACTTTCAGCAACACTGCAGCACATTGTCTCTTAGTCTATTTACATAAATTAGTGCAGTGGTTCCCAAACGTTTTCTGCAGGGCTTCATTTTAATGGATAACAACAATGTCACACCCCCCTGATCCCCTTACCACATGCACCTCGATGCTTACAAATAAAACATACGAAGAAATGTGGCCTGAAATAGTCTTTAGTTAATTGGCTGCTACTTCGTTAACTATAGTTAAAACCATGTCAGTGGCAGAAGGGACTCTCAGCTCCTCTGCTACAGTATGAGACGTTTTAAACCAGGAAACTGATCTACTTCAGGTGAGGTGAGCTTTCAGTGAGACGGATGCTGCTTTAGTAAAACAACTCTGCTATATATGACAGCTGACTAGTTTATTTCTAAAGTAATCAACAGGCTTTTCTTTATGTTCAGGATGAGACTTCCCCAAGTAGTGACAGAATTTGTTTGGCTTCATTCTGTCAGAAGCTGATATTTTAAGAGATAAAACTCTCTTCATTACCCACCATTAACCTTTACAATTACTCTACTATTACCTGGTCAAGTCCAAGGTGAAATGTGCTTCATCATGTTTACTTGTCTTTTTTTTAGAAAATTGAAATCTCTGTTGTTGATTTGGTACTTTCACAAATTTGTCCATGTTTTGTTAGCACTAAAAAAACTATAAATTTTATTTAGCCTTGCGTACCCCCTTAACATTGCTCTGAGCTCCCCCTGGGGGGCCCGCCCCCCAGTTTGGGAACCACTGAACTAGTGTAACAAATGTCACTTTTTACGTCTCGTTATGATGGACAGAAACATGGATATGTAGAATTTAGTGTTAGATTGACCACTGTTCACCTAAATTTACTATGTTGATGTAGCTGGTTTCCTCTACGGTTATATCAGGTACTGCTGCTGTTCAAACAGCCAAGAACTGCACAAGTCCTTCCAGATTTCCTTGACGTTGTTAAGAAAATAGTGTGCTTCTTTTTCCTTCTGCTCTGGTAGAAGGTTTATTTCCAGGATTTACCCGGATTCGTCTCTACCAAAGTATTCTAGAGTCACACATGAGTCTGTCTGGCAGCTAAAGCTTGGCTGAAACTGTCTCATGCAGCAGGACAAGGATACCAAACAGCAGCAGATCTACAACAAAATCAAGATGTTGACATGATCCAGACCTTAATCTGATTGAAATGCTGTGGTGGGACCTTCAGAGAGCTGCAGAAGCCAAAGCTGCAAACCTCAATGAGCTGAAGCAACGATGGAAAGAAGAGTTCCTCCACGACCATATGAGAGGCTGAGAAGATCATCCAGTAAACCGTTACTTCAACTTACTGATACTAAAGCAGCTTCTACAAGCAGCTGCATCATGAGGTGGACACAGTTCTTACACTGATTCTGACTTTTAGCTCATTTTCAGTAAATAATGAGACAGTCTGATGCATCTGAAGCTGAACTTTTACCACCTGGTGAGAACCAGAGGAGTTTAAAATGTTTTGATAAGTAAAATTAAGAATCAGAGGGTGGACTTTGCTTTTCACGACTGTAACATAAATATTTACTCTAATGAAGGGACTTTTTCCAGATTATCATAGAACAAAATGTCCTCCATTTTTCTATGGGGCCTCCTTCGTCTGTGTTATCACCAGCAGTGTTTTCCTCCTCTCGTTCCCGCCCTCGCCTCCACATCTGCTTCTCATCCTGCAGCATTCCTGTCTCTCCTCAGAGGATAGTGACATGTGGTTTTCATGAACTAACACACTCAGTTCCTTTTTTCTCCCTCTTTCACTGCCTCATTTTGTTCTCCTTTCCTCCGTCTTTGTGGATCCGCTCCGATACGCAAAAAACAGAAACATGTTTGGCTGCTCTTTCATAAACACAACACACACACACACACACACACACACACAACTTCCTTTTATGGGCGTCCCACTTTGACCGTCTCCAGCTGCGTGATCATGTTGTTCTTCGGCTGTTTTCATCTCTGTTGGCTTAAGGTTTATTAAACATGATAACAGTGTAGTTTAAGGAGTTAGCTGCGAAGGTTCATGTGTTTTTTCAGGACTGAGATTTTACAGTACTTTGACTACTGCTGGTTTCTTTCCCACCTCAACATGTTCACATCCAAAACAACCTCATGAACTGAAAAACTGTCCAGTAGGGATGTTTACTCCCACAGTTGATGGTGTTTCCATGCGGTTGTGATCTGATGAAAAGGAAGAAGACTTGTCAGGAGGAAGGTTGTGGTGAGAAACCATTAAACTCTTGACTCTGAATCATCAAAGCTCCTCAGATCACTTGTCAGCCTCAGTTTCAGTAGCTGATGGTTATTATGATGAGTTAAAGATACATGATTAGGGTCCAAAAATACTCAGAATCACACAATTATTTTTTGTGTGACCATCAAATATGAAGTACAGAAGGTTTTGTAACTGAAATGTTTACATTTTTCTTCAAGAAATCCTCCTCAGTGCGGTTTTTACGTGGACAGAAACCTTCTATAACCTAATTCAAACCAGCATCAGCTGTATGCATGTAAATTCTTACATTTACAACCCCAATTCCATAAAGAGGTGGAACAGGGGCAACAAAAACCTGGAAACACATTTCTGTAATAGAATCTGACCAGACCAGGTCTCTGCTGTTGCTTTGACATTTGAGGCCTTGCAGTGATTAATATTACTAATATAATTCTCAAATAGTTGGGATGCTTTGTAAAATACAAACAGGTCAACAGGTCAGTAGCATGACTGGGTATCATAGGAGCATTTCAGAGAGGCAGAGTCTCAGATGGAAAGATGGATGGTTCACCAATCTGAGATAAACTGTCAAAACGTTGTGTAACAATTTCAGAAACATGTTTCTTTAAGGTAAATGTATGAGAACTTTGAAGATCCCACCATCTACAGTGATTAATATCAAATGATTCAGAGGAATCAGAAGGAATCTCTGTTTGCAGGGGACAAGGCTGGATGTTGGTGATCTTGGGGTCCTCAGGCAGCGCTGCAATAAAACCAGACATGATTCTCTACTAGAAATCACTGCATGTACTCAGGAAGACTTCCAGAAACCACTGTGTGAACAGGATCCAGAAACACTGCTGGACCAAAGATTATTAAAAATGGTCTGAGGCAAAGTGGAAACCTGTTCTGTTGTCACACGGATGAAAATGTGAAATTCTTTTAGAACATAATGGACGGCGTGTCCTGCAGACTAAAGAGGAGAGGAAGCATCCAGCTTGTTATCAGTGGACAGGTAAAAAGCTGCATTTCTGATGGGATGGGGCTGCATTAGTGCCTATGGCGTGGGCAGCTTCCACATCTGTGAAGCTCCATCAATGCTGAAAA
>JBAFTB010000005.1:3365935-3383052 GCA_037177355.1 Melanotaenia trifasciata
TGTCTTTGTTTTATGTAAAGCACTTTGAATTGTCCTGTACATGAAATGTGCTATACAAATAAACTGCCTTGCCTTATCAGTACAGAGAGCAGGAAACGTAGGTGTTATAAGACTGCTAACATTCCTTTAACCAGATTTACCAGAGCCACGGGAATAGCTTTGACAACTGACAGTAACTGTTTTTGTGGACAGTCTAAATTCAATCTGCTTTTAAAATCTAAGTAATTTAAAATGTCACCATCAGTGAATGAACAATGGCCCAAACCTTTTCGTGGAAAAAACAGAAAGAAGTTGTGAAGTGTGGTCTCTCGGGATGCAGCTTCAGGAATGTACATAATGACATTCATTATGTTTGCTTTAATCAGGTTCAAAATCAGATCTAAAAGGATGTGCGCGCCTATATGACTCAGACCGAATGTGGCTGGAAAGTGTCCGAACGCAGATTCGAGTCTTCCCGCTGCAGTTCGTGTGGACCGTGAACATCTCACAGGGGTTTCCCTCGGATCAGCTGAGCTCGGAATGTACCATTCCGCTGTGAAGGGGTAGCTGTCTCTTTCTACACCACTTTACACATATGTATCAGGTGATAGCAGCAAGTCTAAGCGCTGAGAAATTACAACACGTGTTGATAATGTTAAAAAAATAATAATAAATAGCCGTGCTGTGTTATCATATGTGTTAACTGTATGAAGCCACCCGCGACTCGTGGAAAGTTCCAAAGATGGCGGCGGTTCCTGTCATAGTGGAGTGAAACTTTCCTATTTTGCCAACGATTTTCTCGACTTTTCCTCGTCTTCCGCTGACTTATTCGGTCTGTTTATTACGGTGAACACTACCGGACCATAGAGCGTGTGTGTGGCCATCGTCGAGATCGAACAGAGCGACTCAGGGATCGGTTTATGTTGGAGCGTCGCTTGGCTTCTTGGAAGTTGACGTTGGCTGACTGCCATCGCGATCACAGCCGCTCTTGACAACAGCTCGCTCGACGCGGAACCGTCAGCTGAGGCGGGACGTTGGCCGGGTAGCTAGCTAGCTAACCGGTCGAAAAGCGGTAAACACGGCTCGACTCGGCTCGGATTGGTTCAGCTGGACCCCGTCAGGGCAAGTCGAAGACCCGGAGACGTGTCCCGTCAGTTGACAGTGGACAGAAATAGGTGGTGTTAGATGTCAGCAGCAGTCAGTGTCACACTGAATGTGGTCTGCTGTTACCGTGTAAGTACCGGTTCATTTGTCCACTGTCCCAAACAGCCAGCTCCACGCCCCACACCCACTCTCATGTTTCCACACAGAAAATTATGTGACTTCAACATGTTAGCTACAAGATGGGGGGCGTTTAAAGATATCATTTTGCATTGGTAAAATAGAAGCTCATATTATCAGAAAACATGTAAATAACTGGATAACTGGTTGTTGGCTTTAACGTGCTGCGAATGCTCCTCAAATTATCAACACTGACTAATAATTACTTTCTCAAGATTAGTTAAATTAAAGTGAGTGCCCAGTTTGTTTCTAAGCTCTGGTTTTAACTGCTTATTTCCTGTTTCCTTTATGATTGACAGCAATCCTGGCAAATCAAATGGAGAAGCTCCAGGACCTGAGCCAATCAGAGCTTCAGGAGCTCCTGGACAACCCGGAGAGGGTGGAGTCTATGGCTCAGGAATCTGATGAGGTAAAGGAAAGGAGTAGGAATGCTCTCAGGCAGGATTTACGTGTAGCACAGATTTCCATGCGTTAGGGGCTGAAAAGATAACGTTTCTAAGGGTTGGTTTGTTGATCGGGGACAATAAAATAACATGAACCATCCAAACTCACATTCTTGGTTTCCAGTTTAATACCCCAAACTGATGAAGAATCTCTGAAAGATTTCTGAATTTCTTCTGAGGAAAAAAGCTCAGATTATTCCAGCTGGTCAGGTCTTTCACTTCCTGTCTCTTCCATGATGACAGGGAACCCTTAGCCCCCGCTCATTTTTTTGTTTCACAGCTTGGAAATATGATTCCTCTGCACAGACAGTATTTGACCTCAGTTCTTTACAAATCAAAAACCCAGTTTCCTTACAAATGTCCTGTTAAATGGCAGCAGAGACTATCAGAGCAATGAAACAATAAACAAGGTGAACATAATGTTTTATTTAATTTCAGAACAGCTCTCCACAGTGTCTTCAAACTCAAATGATCAGGCTATTGATTTCTGTATTAGATATCTGACAATATTTCTATTTTTCACTGTTAAACTAACAGGCCTGTAAAATTTAGATAAACCTGCTGTTGTTCTGAAACCATATCTACTGTGTAAATCAAAAGTTTGGTCCCTGTTTTACAATAGTTATATTTGGGACTGATCTAAACCGCTTGGTGCTGGTTGTGGAAACAATAATAATGGATAAGATTAATATAGCGCTTTTCATGACAATAAAAGTGCTTTACATTGTATCCATTTTTTCACTCTATCATACTTGTTGATGATAAGCAACATGTAAAGCCACAGCTACCCTGGGGCAAATTGGTAGAAACAAGGGAGCCAATCTATGCCAACGGCCTCTTCGACCAGCCAACATTCATATGCCAGCTGTTCTGGGGGAGCAGGATTTGAACTGCAAACCTTCCGGTCATTGGACAACCCGCTCTAACACCTGAGCCACCGGCCTTCACCTCTTATATTAATTTTAGTTCAGAAAGCCTCCGCTGCCGTTTGGGTTCCCATTCTAAATGATATATGGTTTATTTTCTCTTAGTGCTCAGATCTAACCCGAGACCAGTAGCACCAATATCATAAAATCACACCATAGAGCTGTACAAGGACAAGATAAAATCTAAATAAATAGTTATTTTTGCATTAACAATGCCTCCAAACAGGTAATAGATAAAATAATAAACATAAAATCTCCACACTTTTATCTATCCACATAATAACATAAAAAAAAGGTCTGTGTAATTTCTGAGCCTCTTTGTCTGTCAAACTTGAGTTTGAAGCAAAGTTGAACACAACAGACAACCAGAAGCTTGGTGGGTGGGACAGGCGCTCATTGTCTGTTGTTCATAAACAATAATAAACAATCAGTAGATAAGTTTGTATTGTTTATATGGGTCAACTAGGCGCAATAATTCAATTAATTGCACGGCAAGAAAAAATGAGTGCAATGGGTTCACCAGCCGTGATAATTTTTATTTTATTTTTTTTCTATCTTACTTTACCATAGGCTGTGTATGACAACAGGTTTTACTATGGAGTATCTTGACTGAACGCTCTGGTTTCTTGTGGAGTGATCTCTCTCGTGTCATACTTGACAGCAACATGTTGCAGCACGAGGCCGTGGTGAAGCACTTAACCTGTGCGAGCCGGTACGCAGCATTTGTTTTACAGGGCTGCCAACTCTCACGCTGGTCTCAGAATCAGTTCTGTTGAGACTAAAACATTCAGTTACTGGTGTAATGACGTTTACAGAGTGTCATTGAACATGTCAGAAGCTCAATCAGTGCAGTGAATGATGACGCATCTTAATTAAATTGGTTTGGCTGGAAGTTGGGGGGGGCATTTTTATGTTTACTGTGTGTGTGTGTGTGGAAAGAGGACGGAATGAGCTGTTAGCAGCTAATAGCGGAGCTTTTTCTTTGTTTATGACGTTGTTGTGGTCCATAGAAAACTGTGTCTTCCTGTTAATAAAACATCAGCAACACTGGCTCAAACGTCGCTGCTCAGAAAGCTAAAGAAACTTTATATATGCCGTGATTATGATTAGCCATGAGCCAGGTCTTTTTTTTTTGGTCCACAAACTAACTTTGCTTTGATAAATGATCATTTATTTCAATTAATTATTAATGAGTAGGTGCGTATTAACATTGAACTTGTACTACGTATTAATATTATCAGATAATATCTTGCTATTCAGAGAATGATCAACTCGGCGTATAAACGCTGCAGGTCCTGGATGCACAAACAAGAGGGTCAAAAGACTGAAACATACATCTTTAATTATTAATTTAACTGAACTTCATCAAACTTCCGCAGTGGTGCAGAATATTCTTTTAAAGGTGCAGTGTGTGACCAGATAAAAAACTGAATGTACTGTGATTCTGTTGGTATCTAATGACTTTACTAAAATAACTGTAATGTTTTTATTCTCTTGGAATGAACCATTTATATCAGGGGTGTCCAAAGTGGGTCCTTGAGGGCAAATGTTGGATTTCAAGTGTGCTTCTGTCATCCTGAAGCCATTTAATTTGAATCAGGTGTGCTGTATCAGGGAGACGCCTGCAGGACAATGGCCCTCAAAGACCGGAGTTGAACACCCCTGACTTATAGCTACTTGATGTGGGTCCACATACATGGCAGCTGCCATATTTGTGCCACTATTTTTACTACAGTGTCTCTGAATTGACAAACATCTCTGTGTGTAAAGTGAGTACCAGCCTTGTTCACCTTGATAGGTGTTAGAGCACCAGTTAGGATAAATAATGGCTTAAAAGAACCAAGGACTTAAAAAAGACAGTACACATGTACACAATGTTGAAGTAGTTAGTTGTAGTGCAGTCATTGCTGTACATGAGGCCACTGGATCAGCTCACTTATGATTATCAGCTGGAAGAATTTTGGTCACTTAAAGCCACCGTCCATTCACAACTGCCAGAGCGGACACCGCTTCTCCTGACATTTCTGTTCTGGGGAAGGGAGTCCCTGAAGTTAAAATCAGGAATGATGTTCATATCATGCTCACACCTCCATGCTTCATAGTGGAAAGCCTAGCCTAACTTAGCCTTCATCACATCTGACCTCAAATGTTTCATTTCTGCCTCTTCTTTGTGTTCCTGACTTAATTTAACAAAACTGCAGCTGTTTCCAGTTGTCATCTGACTTTTGGAAGAAAACACTGCCTTCCTTTCTTCAACTTTTTTGTAGAACCACACATCATCGTGATCCGTCTCTGAGAGAAGCTGATGTTCGGCATCCTCCTGCATTTATCATTCACTTCTTCTGAAATAATCTGACAGCTGAACCGTGTACACATCCTCAGGTTATACTTTGAAACCATCAGACTGTTAATGTTCAGTTTAAAGTGGATTATCGCAGAAGGTTTTTGATGTTTGCAGCTTTTATGAAGTCCTGTTGGACCAAGCAGATTAGGATAAAGATGTTTTTTATATGTGTTTTTATCACAAGCTGAGGTTTTACTTACCCAGAAAATGAACTATTACAAATTTAAACCAAATAAAGCCCAAAAAGGAAACAAATTGTCCACTAAATCCCAAAGTAAATTTCAACAAACCAGACGTTTTACCACATTTCGTCCACACAGTCACAAATTAAAAATAAACTGAAGCATGAACATGAATGTGTATGAACGTGGTGTGTTAACCTGCAGAGTGTGTGAATTGACTCCTGTAGGGATTTATGATACTATATTAATTAATTAACACTGTTCTGTCACTGCCTCCCCACAGAAGGATAGTTACTTTGTAAAAGAAGGAAAATATTTCCATTTAATCCTCACTTTCTCTGCTTCAGATCCAGAACATCCAGCTGGAGAGAGAGATGGCTTTGGCATCAAACCGCAGCTTGGCTGAGCAAAACCTGGACATGAAGCCTCGTTTGGAGTCCCAGAAGGAGGTGCTGGTGGCCAGATACTCTCAGCTGGAGGACGTCAGAGAAACCTACAGACATCACTGCTCCCTGAGAGGTAGGAGAGACGGGGGGAGGAGGAGCACACTGAGCTAGAGTTCAGACTCTAAATCAATTTCTGGGGAAAAAGAGCAGTTTCAGTAACATTTTGCCTCAGTTACACATTTACATAATTCTGTTATTTTATTTATTTACATATTTTACTTATTTATTTTAAATGGTGTGTATGTATATATTACTTTATTTAAATCTTTCTTTGTATTTATTTTATTTCTTTATTTTGTTTATTTTCATATTTACATGTGCATTATAACTTACAGATCACAGTGGAGCTACACAATTACAAAGATTTAATCACATATCTGGAACAATACAGAAAATACAGTGTTTTACATTATGATTCGTCATTTTTGAAGATCTAGAAGTTATTTTAAATGATATTTTAAATGCAGGTACATTTTAAAAAGCTACATTTGGACCCATCTCTTCCAAAGTCATAGGCCACTATCCAAAATGACCTTGTTATGTTATAGACAGTGCTACACTAATAATACCAAATAAAAAACCACCACCAAAGAAAAGTCACATGCGCTAATATTTCGTTGGACCGCCTTTAGTTTTGATTCCAGCAGATTTATTTCCATCCAGTGATCCTGAACTGATTCACCTCATAGTATAAATCCTCTTAATAAGATGAAGTCCGACCTAGAAAAGGTAGAACAAGTTATCCCTTTTACTTGTAAATTTATTAATTTAAACATAAAAAAGTTAAACCTCACATGGACAAATTAGGAATTACAGTTAGTTTTATTAAAAAATAAAATAATACAGACAATGTCTTCTATGTCAGTTTGACTTTAACCAAATCCATCCTGTGGGCCAGTTTTGGCCCTCTGGCCGTATGTTTGACACCCCTGGTGTACAGGTACAGTCACAGTTCCAGATGTGTGAGGAAGCAGGACAGATGTGACTTCCTGTCCTGGACCTGTTTGGTCCATACACAGAGACCTTCAATGTCCAGTCGCTGTTATAAACACAGCCGTAGCTCCAGTTTCAGACCTAAGCTGACCACACCTGGTACTGGAGGTCTCACCAGTTTGAACCAGTCAAACCTTAACATAACGACAGTGGCTCAGGCGGTAGAGCAGGTCGGCCAATGACCAGAAGGTTGGCGGTTCGATTCCCACTCCCGCAGTCATCTGTCGTTGTGTCCTTGGGCAAGACACTTAACCCTCCTTGCCTCCAGTGTTGGCATGAATGAATGTGGATGAGTGTTCGGTGATGGTCGGAGAGGACGTAGGCGCGGACTGGCAGCCACGTCTCCGTCAGCCTGCCCCAGGGCAGCTGTGGCTACACACGTAGCTTACCGTCACCAGGTATGAGTGAGGAGTGGACGAATAATGGATACACAATGTAAAGCGCTTTGGGTGCCTTGAAAAGCGCCTTATAAATCTAATCCATTATTATTATAAATATGGGATTTTATATAATATTCCAGCTGTTGCTTAAACAGTTTGAGCTTATTGTATTTTCTCCACTGCTGATTAAAATCAGAAGTAAACTCCACGGTTACATCTAATTTCTGATAATCACCACTAGCTTTTCTACATTTCTCACTGTCCAATTTGCTCTCTTCCTCTTCCTCTTCCTCTTCCTCAGATGGGATGATGGGTCAGGTGTCTCCAGAAGCATTGCTGTCTAGACTACAGACAGAGAGCGGCAAAACCGAGGCAGAGTCAGAGGTCAGTCTCACACCTGATAAAGTGATGCACAGGTCAGGATCCCTGACGATGCTGACATCAGGATTAAGCCATAGCTAAATATCACTTCTTCATCATAATGAGAAAACTACATCTGGGTCCACATGCTGATTTTTCCCACTCTGAGCTGGAGAAGTTGATGCAGGTACATTTTAAAAAGCCACATTTGGACCCATCTCTTCCAAAGTCATAGGCCACTATCCAAAATGACCTTGTTATGTTATAGACAGTGCTATAAATACACTGATAATACCAAATAAAAAACCACCACCAAAGAAAAGTCACATGCGCTAATATTTCATTGGACCGCCTTTAGTTTTGATTCCAGCAGATTTATTTCCATCCAGTTTTGCATTGATTTTTCTCCATGATCTTGTGTTGATGCTGGGAGAGTCCGACCACTGCTCAAAGCCCTCTCCAGTGCATTCAAACTTTTCTCACTGGGGTTAAGGTCTGGACTCTGTGGTGGCCAATCCATTTGTGAACCACTCTTTCACAGTGTGAGCTCCATCAATCTCCGAATATGGCCGCGCCATCAGGGAAGATGGAATAACCTGCTCGTTCAGTATATTATGGTATCAGCTGGTCTAATACTTTGGCCACATACTTTGCTGAACTTAGACCTGAACCTAGACCCGAACCTAGACCTGACCAACTGCAGCAACCCCAGATCATGGACTGCCCCCACAGGCTTGTGCAGTAGGCACTTCATCCTTCATCTTACCCTGATGCTCCCATCACTCTGGAACAGGGTGAATCTAAACTCATCAGTCCAAATGGTAAAAGGTCTGTATTTATATAGCACTTTACATCACACATCATACATCACATTCACCCATTCACACACACATTCACACACTGATGGCGGAAGCTGCCATGCAAGGCACATTCAGTTGTTCTCACACACTCGTACAGCACAGTTTGAAGTTGTTTTCTGACACACACCTGAGTCCTGAAATGTTCTACAGATGTTCTGGAGCGAAAACCCAAAATGTCCAAAACGTTCTCTCTGAACTGTCAGCAGAGATTTGCAGCAGCTCCTCCGTGCAGCACCCAGCACCTTTTTATTTATTTCACTTTTTCATAAAAGTCTTTTTTTGTGTGTAATTAAAAATAGTCACTATTTATAAATTTTTAATCAAACCTTTAAACAAACCGAACAAAGAACCAAAAAAGACAAATCAGTTAAAAAAGGCTGAAGTGCTTTCAGACAGACATGGTTCTGGTTCTGGTTCTTAGAAATTTGGTGCTTTCTGGAAAACCAGCCCACGTTCACACCAATTTCACCAGAACCAAAGTAGGAGGACTTTACTCTGTTGAAGTAAACATAAACATCTTGCAAGGTCCAGAAAGTTGATGGTTGAGTCGTCAGGCTTTATTATAAACTACGGTTTCCCAAAATAAACTATATTTTCAGATGACCGAGAGAATTTAAAATTGTTGCCAGGTAACGCAGCAACATTCAGGATTTTCTTTAGATGAATGATTTTAGTGTTTGATTGGCCTCAGTTAGCCGATCTGAACTTTATCTGCAACGGTTGGTCCGTAGTCATCCCACATCTTCACCTGTGATGGGAGACCAGATGGGAGGAGGTGGTGGCTTCCAGCACCCCGTCCAGTTCCACTTCTGTCCTACTTTTTCACTCTCACGGTATTCTCCATTTTCTGAAGCGGACTGAATATTTGGTCTGGTGTTATTTTTTATTTGAAACTTTATTGAACACAGCGTGTGACACAGCACTTATGTGAACACTGACAGCCAGCACAGGTTTGGTGTTTGGGTTTTCTGTTTTTTAACTTTATTGAAGCATCAGTAACAGCAGTCTGTTATTGTCTACAGCAGGGATCTCCAGTCCTGGTCCTCTTGGACCAGTGTCGTGCAGGTTTTAGATGTTTTCCTGCTGCAACACATCTGCCTCCAGTTCATGGATAAAGAGGCTGGTGCAGAACTTGGCATCAAGTTGTTAGAGATCCATTTCATTTGAATCAGGTCTGTTGCAGCAGGGACACCCCTAAAAACCTGCTGGACACCGGTTCTCAGTGACCAGGACTTGGGGTCCCTGGGCTTTAGGAAGCGATGACAGACTTGATGGCAGCAGTGTTAAGAAAATGGTCACGCTCATTGTGCTGTGTGTGTGTGTGTGTGTGTGTGTGTGTGTGTGTGCGTTTTCAGGCTCTGGCAGATGAGTTACTCGAGGGCTCTCTGCCACTGGACTCCTTCATGGAGCGCTTCCTGTCCCTTCGCTCTTTGGCTCACAGGAGACGCGTTCGGATGGAGAAACTCCAAGAAATCCTGCGGCAGAGGAGTGAGGGCGACCCCACTTCCATGACATCATCAGCAGGCGCCAGTCAGACCGCCGCCACCACCCCCTCCCCCTGGAACCAACAGACAACAACAGCAACAACAACAGATCATCAGCAGCAGCCGGACTCCAAACCTCAGTCCTGCAGCTACCAGAACGCCTCTCAGCCGGTCCCCCCGACCGTTGGGGGCCCCTCCGGGCTCCCCTACAGCCCATACCCCGTCTCTCCTCCTAACCCCCCTCCTGCAGCAGCGGCAACAGTCCCAAACAATCCTCCACCCCAGTTCAGTCCTTACCCACCATCTGGCTCACCGTTCCCCCCTGCAGGGGGCTACTCTGGGCCCCGGCCTGCTTTTGGGCTTCCAGCTGCTGTCACCTGCCCTTACCCAGCCCAGCCCTCCTTCCCCACCCCCCACCCTGGCTCAGCATTTGGTCAGTACACTCCCAGTCACCCCTCCAGCGGCCCTGCACCCTACCCAGCCTCCTACAGCTATGGGGGCTACAGCTACCCTGCTGGGCCCCCCTACTCCAATTCTCAGTCCCCAACAGGGAGGCCCGTGTACAGACCAGGATATGGAGTTCCACAGCCCTTCTCCTGAAAGCACTACACCTCCTCATCCTCACTTCTTCATCATTCTTCCCTTCTTTGATTCTGCCCCCCCCCCATCTCCTCTGTCTTTTCTCTCCTCCCTCCTCTAATCTCTTCAGAGGTCTGTTGCTTTACTGAACTTTGTTGCACTATTTCTGTCCATGTCAGTCCTCTGTCACCCCCCGTCAGGCCCAGTCACCCCCCCACACTAGTCTCAGGTTGTTGCCTTGTGTTGAAGTGTTAAACACTTGTTTGTGGCTTCATCCACTCCTCCTCCTCCTATTGTCCGAGGCTCCCTCCTCTTCAGGCGTGTGTGTTGCTATGAAGTCTTGATGAACACACAGGGACACTCCTCTTCCTGATGAAGATCGGTAGCAGCTGTACGAAATGATCCAGCTGTGTTCACAATAGAAACCAAGATGCAGTTAAATAAAGGAGATTTTAGAATCCGTCATCTTAGTTCTGCTGGTGTGGATTCAGAGTTATTGGCTATCTGGACACGAGCTGCTGTAACTTCGGGATTTTCTTTCTGTTCACAGAGAAATCAGAAAGGGAAAACAGCTTTACTGAATCAGTTCTGATGCAGACAAAAAAAGGCCAACTTTCTGACATGATAGAATAATCCCAACCCAGACCTCTCCTGGTGTCTTTGTACCACAGCACCACCTGCTGGCCACATCGTGAAATCACTGCAAACAGCAGGTGAAGCTGTCTGAGCTCAAATCCACCTGCCAGCAGGTTGAAGACCCAGATGCAACAGAACGTGACTCAGTAAAGTTTGTTTCTGTTCAGTAAAATGCAGGAAAGTGGTTTTCAGCTCAGCTTTAGTCTGTGGGTCAGGATCATATGAAACATTACTGCAGTATGACCCTGAACAAGAGGATATCTGCAGCTTGTTTCACCAGGCAGCGCCACATCATCATCATCACTTCTGAGAAGTTTACTGTAAACCTGACGTCTGATAACTTCTTCACACATTTAGTTTCAATCAGCTGATTTTCTTCTCCTCTGTCCTCCACATGGAGCCTCACCCTCACCCTCTTCCTCTGCCTCCACCCTTCCTCTTCATACAGTATCTGCTTGTTGAACATGGTCTGAAGTTTTCTTTGGTCCATGTCTTGGTGCCGTGCGTGTGAAGGTGGAGACTGCTGATCAGATTTATTATTTAGACTTATATTCACTTATTTGTAAAGCTCCAGTTCACAACAAACCTCACCTCAAGATACAGTCCAATTTAATCCAGTTAGTCCGATTCATTCTGGTTAGAATCAGATCTAATCAGTTGTACTGGTTCTTTCCAGTTAGAACCAGATTCTACCTGTTGCAATCAGAATCAGTCCAGTTATAATGCGGTTCAGTCCCGTTGTAGACCGATTCAGTCACTGAAGCTGCAGTGTTTCAGTGCTGAATGGAGGCTGCTCCCTCTGCACCAACCAACATCCACCCTGTTGATCTGAGGACTGAAGTCATCCTGGTGCACAGCAGATGGTTGTTTCTAACTCCCAAACCTCCACCTGTTGCACCCACCTGGTTCCCACCAGAACCGACTGCAGTGAACCATGTGAGGAGAGAAGCTGCTCCTCGATGTGGAGATGATGAAGGTGGACGTTCAGCAGCTGAGTGAAGGGAAGAAGCAGCATGTCGGAGACTCAGTCCTCGTTTCTGTCCCTGCTGGGCTGTTACTGAGCCGTCTGCATGACCACGTTTCTTGTGGAAATGTTGTCGACTCCACCTGTTGACATCCGCCAGCAGCGTCCTCTGGACTGTCTCTGTGTCAGGTGGGACAAGTTGGATGATCACGATGAAGTCCCATCAGAACCCAGCTGATCCTCTCCAAACCGGGTCAGTCTTACTGTAGAAGGTCTGATGGAGCGCAGCATGGAGGCGCACCTGTCCTTACCTGCAGCAGCCACTGATCATGTCACTGATGTCAGACAGCTGTGTCTGATTGGTCCAGTAGTCATGTTGTATCTGACAGAAGTGTTTAAGGATGATGAGCCGTTCTGCTCTTCATCTTCTACTCCACCACCTCAGCTGCTGATGTCAAACTCCTGAATCATCTGAGCTGCAGATGAGTCTTACCTTCACACACACACACACACACACACACACACTCTGCCGCGATCACCAGGAGCTTTCAGATCCTACTGAGACATGAATGATGAGGTTTAAACTGAGCACTTAGTGCCAGATGATGATGATGATGATGATAGTATCGTGTTTTAGAAAAAGCACAAGGGAAACGTCCTAATATGGTCGAGCATTAATTAACATTCTGAGGGAAATAAGAGTCGGACATGTTGGTCTGACACGATGATCCTGATGATTGTAGGTTGTTTAAATCCTGATTTTGTTTTTTTTTTTTTCTTTTGGTTGTGAATAATTAAACTGGCGTTGATTTGAACGAAGCTGCCTAGAGTCTTCACTTCTGCTGCTAGAAACATACAGAATTTAAATCTAACAGCTTCTGTACAAAGTATCGAGGAATCAAAGAATGAGTGTGTGGAGGAGAAAATGTCCACAGATCCATAACAACATCTGCCACAGATGTTGTTATGGATCCGTTTAATGAAGTCGGGCTCAGAAACATATTAGTAATAAAACGATGCCACTAAAAAGCCAACACCGAACCAAAGTGCTGTACAGAAATAAACATGCAAATAGCGAAATTAAAAGGGGACAAAAAAAGAAAAAGCAAAATGACATGTATGGAAATAAAAGCTGAAAACACTGATGTTCAGCTTTTAAAGTGTAACTCAGTTTCAGAGTTCTGGAGAACGGGACCATGAGCAACAATAAATACAATAACTGGTTATTTTAAACCTTCACACAAGAGTAAAATCCCAAATCAAAATCCACTCAGCCAATTATTTCTCAGTCCTGGAGAAAGTCCACACACTTGTGAGCAATAACATAAAAAACAAAAACTTTGCACAGTTGTGGGGCTGGTTGACCTTTAATGACCCCTGTAAACCAGTGGTGGAGCTAGACTTTTGTACATGGGGAGGGGTGGGCGAGACTTCATCAAGAGGGTCATGCACTGAGATTGTGTTACTCCAACACATTCATTGCTGTGAGAACTGTGGTCCTGTTAGAGAGACGTGAGAAATAAAGCATTTTTACATTAATAATCTAATATTTGAAAGAAGTTCATAGAAGTCCATAGAAAAGTAAGTTTGTTTTTTGGGGGTGTAGTATGTGGTGTTGATGTAGGGGGATCAACGGCTTCTTCTTCTAGTAGTTCTGGCTTTAACTGGGGCCTGTTTCAGCCTGATCTTTTTCCTTCCTTGTTACAAAAAAGTCATAAATATTTCCCTTTCACTTCCTTCCTTTACATTCCTGTACAAAATAAAGCTGGTTACAGGATATATTTCACCATATTTTATTACCTTATATATTTATGACGTTTATTGCTACGTAAAAATGGACTTGCAGCCTTGCTAGGCTTAGTCAGGTGCTAAGTAATGTGGATACTGAGGTACTCTTTATTTTCAGCTCCAATCTGAAAACCTTATTAACCGAGTTGTTGTGTAATCCCCAAATACACTCACTGTAAACTAAATATGACATGGTTTCCTTGCATTATCTTAAAACTATTCTAGCGCTAGATCAGCACTGCTATATAGCTTCATCCTAACATCAGGTTAATAAATAACATTAGTAGTATTCTTATGGGAACGTGCAGTCAGTTGTCAAACGTCAAAGGTCTCATACATTTTTTTCAGTGTATTATTCCTAATTTCAGCCGTTCCAAATGTAGTGGTGGTGTTGGTGAGGGGAGGGTGTCATTGGCGGAATCAGGCTATGAGGACTCATGACTGTTAGAAAACCTTTAATAAGTTATTTTACACAATATGGGACCTATTTAGAAAGTTTTAAAAAACTATTTAAAAACTTATTTTAGACTGGTGTAGTGATACTGGTGATATCCTCCTCCCACAGTGACCTGTCAGTCACCTGAGGTGGCATCTTGAGTGTCCAATCAGATTTCAAAGGTGGACAGTGCCACCCTGCCCACCCCTCTAGCTCCGCCCCTGTTTTAAACATTTATTATCTTTAATAAAATGATAACAGTACAAACATTTTACACCATTTTTGGGTAATGTGTGGGACAGCTTCACTCCAGTTTAACTGGCATGTTGCTTTACAGCAGGGCCATTCAGTTCAGTCCTATAAGGGCCACAGTCCTGCAGGTTTTCAATAGTTTCCTGCTCCAACACACCTGACTCAAATTAATGAGCTGTTCTGTTTCATAGGCTGTTGGATCCATTGAATCAAACATTGAATTACAGGTTGTAGGACCTAATTGAATGGCCCTGCTTTACAGAATTCTGGTTAACATCAGAGTCACATGACCTGTGTGACATCATCAGGACCTCCTCAGCCAGCATTGATAAGTTTATCAAGAGCTCCAGTTCAGACCAGTAACACGTCCATGTTCTACTGCTTTATCCGCTGCTCTCCATGACAGAGATGATGGCGCACATTCAAGTTCAGAGCCAGGATACACAGAGGTAAGCTGGTGGATGCAGGATGAGAGTCTGAGGAAGATGCCGAAGGATTTTCCACGACAATATGTTCATTTCAGCAGAAAGATGCCTTCAGTCCAAAGGTCTGGAGCTGCAGTGAGAAACACAGGAAAACAAACAGCAGTATTTATTTTGATGTTGGATAAAATTAGAGATGCAACATAAACTCACATCTGCAGCAGCTGTGAAGATGGTGGAACAGAGGAAAAACTGCAGAAGGGAGGTAACTTCATAAACTCTGCTATAAAAAAAAACAGAAGATGCTCAAAGCTTCAAGTAAGTAAATGACCCATCCCTGACAGCTGTTTTAGGTGGAAGGAAACAGGTAAACTCAGGGTTCCTGATAGTAAACCTGTCAGTGAGCAGGTTGTGGGCGGTGCTCCAGTCGGGTGGGCGGTATTACAGATGGGGTTGCGGGAAATAAAGACTGTCTGGACAGAAATTAGGACAACAATAAAAAATTATTGCGTAAAAATGAATAAATAAAAGGAAATCCTCCTCTTGTGTGTTTCGTCAGTGTAGCATCACTTCTAGACCTCCAGCCTCCCGTCTGGTCCTGCTCTGCTGGAATGAAGGACCAAAGCTGCTTTCCACACTGACGGCTACATGCTGGCAGCAGACTGTCACCTTGTTTAACTGGATGTGTTTTATAACATGTAAGTTTTGTTTCACAATGACAGAACATATTTTAGTGGTTGAGGTTCTTATTAATATCATCTCCCTTTGTCCTAAAAATCCTGTTTTTTTTTGTTTGTTTATTTTTCCGAGTGTGCGCTCTTAGCAGAATTAATATTGAATGTTTGTCTTTATTCATTTCTGCAAACAGCTTTAATACCCAACATGTGGTGTGAAAGGTAATAGTGGATTGTGCACAAATATCTCACATTTCACATCATTTCCTTGATTTTATTCTGTACCGGTGGTATCGCAGTTTCCCGTTTCTCTAGATTTTGTGCGTACGCCTGGGTCAGGGTTGCCTTGGAGGTAGGAACATTCTCACGTCAAGTTTGGTTTTCATAAATCCCAAAAGTTGACTATAATGGCGTACGCCGGTTTTTGTTCCTACACCAGCTTGATAAATAAGTGCAGTTTAAATCTTTTGATCCATGGAGATGCAGCCTTAAATCTCAGATAGATCTGGTTCTGACCACCAGGTGGTGCTGTTTGATTGTGTGAGCGGTGCTGATCAGAAGAAAACCTCATTGCTGGATCCCATTTACATCCAAACCTACTGTTAATGTTTAAAAACAAGTACAGCGTTTTCTGCTACTAATAACTAGTTATCATTAGATTTTATTAGTGGCCAATAAGTTACTAATCAGCTGAAAATGCTTCAGTCTTGAGTTAAAGACATTACAACCTGGATGCCCTCTAACCATTAACTTTTTTTATTTTATTTTTTATTTTTTTATTAATAAATCAAAAGACGCATAACAAAAACAAAACAAAACGCAGCTCAGACCAGCAGTTTACAGATGCACCCACAGGCCACAATAGTCAGTGTTCATGAATTCCCGTCCACAGAGAGATGAAGTCCAACAGTCCAAGTAGCCAAACCCCGTGGAAATGATCTACCTTGTTGTGTGTGTTTGTAAGACCTTCCAGAGGGACTGGTTCAGATAGAACCTCGCACCATAATGGATGGATCATTAACTTTCGAGTTAAGCTGTTGTATCTTTTGATCCTCAGAAATTCCCCGATGAAAGCTGCTTTAGGTCAGAGATTTTAAAGGTATTTTAGTTCAGAGCAACGTGGTCTCCAGTGGGCCGGACCAGCAAAATAACAGCACAAAGACTCTAAATGTTCATTTCCCCTTTGACTTAGTGAAGAGAAGTACACGTTTACGTTTAATAAATGATTCTTTAGCAAACATCTTATGAACAGCCTGAAATTTCTGACAAACCACTTCTGTTTTTAAATTTAAATTCATTTTTATTTGATAGATTTATCTTATTCTATTTATTTACTATTTTTATGTATTTTTTATTGTTCATGTATTGTACATTTTTATTTGTTTTATATTTAATATTTAATTCTATTTTATTTTATTGCAGGCCTTCTCTTTTTGTTTTTAAACTTTTTATTTTTTTCTACTGTATTTTGTTTTTAAATATAAAGGGTAACAGATCACACTGGATCTAGAAAATAACGAAACAATTTAATCACAGGCGTCTCGAAGTAAAAAATCCAGTATTATCTGGATTATTTTTTACATTATCATACAATAACAACAACTTTTTAGGAACAAGTTATTTTTAATGTACACATTTCCAAATAATCCTGATCACCTGAACGGACTCATCTCATAATACTACATATA
>JBAFTB010000005.1:3383080-3402871 GCA_037177355.1 Melanotaenia trifasciata
TATATATATATTCATTTACCTCATTTGCTAGAGATAATGAGGAGATGTGGGACTAGGAGCACGAAAAAAAGAGAGAATTTAAAATAACTTTATACAGAATATATTTGATTTTAATGACATTGAAATCTAGAGAGAAATAATTAATAACATTTAATTATTATAATTCTACATTCAAACATTCAAACTGAAGCTGTGAACTGGATTGAATTGGATTTTATATTTATTTGTATATTGGAAAGTGTCCTGAGATTACGTTTGTTCTGAATTAATGATTATATATCAAGATAAACTGAATTCAATTGAATTAAACAAACTAAATTCAACTGAATAGATTTCAATTGAATTAAATCGAGTTCAACTGAAACCAACTCTAAAAAGAGTATACGGATCTAAAGACATTGATGTGAAGCATTTCTTCACATGAATCCCCCTCATTCCTCTGCTGGATCAGCTGGTCCGTTTGTGCCACCAGGACGTCGCACGTTTGGTTTTCTTCACCATAAAACTAAATTCTGTGTAACTGGAACTGTTGAACGCTTCATTTGATGGTGTCAGAAGAGATTTTGTTTTTCAGTTTTAAATTATATTTATAGCTAAATCATGTATAGTAGACATTGTAATAAAAATATGTACAATCATAAATCATAAACTTGTATTTATTTGTTCTTTTAACTCCAGATAGCCAGAAGAAATCTGTAATGCAGGTCATAGCTCGGATCTCTAGAGGTAAATAAATTGTTCCCATTTCCAACAAATGATTGAATTAAGTTAATTTATTAAATGAATTCCACTTGACAGTCAGACTTAAATCACTCAGTACAAACTGTGCAGACTGCAAAGCCTCATGGGAAATGTGTGCCGCAGGAATTTAACCTTTTGTGTTTGATACCCTATAAAACTGCTTTACGGCCGTGTTGTGTTTACATTAAAACATCGTGGTTGGAATATTGTGTACTGTTTCAGTGTTAACCCTGTTAAGCTTTGCACAGCGGCAGGTGAGCTGGTGCACCTGACGGGATCACTAGGGTCCACCTGGACCAGGGGGATGCTGTCGGGAGTCTTGGTCTAAAAGGGTGAGTGTGGAGGACGGAAAGAAATGCAGCACAATGCACCCGTGCAGTAGAAATAAAGCTTCTCATTTATCTGATGTTCTGTCTCAGTAATAAACCGAAATAAAACATGGACATATATGAATAAATGATGTGCTGTCGCTCCATATTATCATGTATAATGGGAATATTTGGAACAAGTTGAATATTTTAACTGGACTTTCTATGAAATTTAGTCAGAATGATTCAGATTCTTTATCTGAAAGAAAATAAATAATTTGAGTAAAATGGTAGATTTGGACGAACCTGATAACTGAACCTTAAAAAAATTAATTCAGTCATTTGTTACCAATTTAAACGATTTATTCACCTTCTTTTAACTTCTCATTTCACAGTGTAACATTTGGAGCATTTAAAATAGGTCTATAGAGAATATATCAGAATACTGAACTTTCTAAAGGAAACTTGCATATAAAGGAAAATGTTGCTGGTGTCAGAAAATCTATATAAACCCTCTGATGCATTAATTTAAAAGAAAACAAACACAAAACAAACAAACAAACAAAAAAAATGCTACCACAGTTTTTTATTTATTTACATATTTTACTTTTACAGGCTTTTAAAATTGATTAATCTTTTTAAACTTTTATTTATTTTGTTTTATTTTAGCTGTAAAGAATATTTATAAAATAGTATTATACTGTGCTTTTATTAAATTATAATATCATATACATATTATATATTATTCCTAAGGCAGTGGCAGTGTTGGATGAATCACTAATTTCTACTGAATTGGTTTATTTGCACCCGTGCATAAAGTGGTTTCCACTGTGGTGACAACTCTGTAAAAACAGGTTAAAAACTCATATTTGTTCATCATATTTCATGATATTTAAAATGAGAATAGCTGAAGACAAACAGCAACAGTTGTACATGAAAGAGAAGGTTTCTGTCTGTTCATCGGTTTGTGAAAATAGATCTTGAGATGATCAATAAAAGCAGATTTTGTTTGTCACCTGTATGAAGCAGGACGAACTGCACTGCGTGGTGGATGTCTCATGGCTGACGGTTGGCGAGGAAGCTGCAGTGAAGGTCAGATTCACAGTCAAACGTTTTCCTGAGCAGAATAAGAGGCCTGATAGCGACTTAGAAGCAGGCAGAGGGGAAGAAGCAAAACTTTTTCATCTCTACGGCGTCGTAAAGCAGAGGAGGAGGATGAAGAAAGAGTGACGGAGATGTGGGAAGATGAAGCTCAGATGAGTCAAGGGGGGGAAGATATTTGCTCGTAACAGATTCAGGCGATCATGTATTTATTCATTTTCTCTCCTGCAGACACAAACCTCCACACACTGTTTCTGGAAACGCTTTGAGTTCAGATATGAGACATTTCAGATCTGTGCTCACACACACGCCGTGGTGTATGATCACAGAAACACAACATTTCTGACACGTTCTATCTTATTGTTCTCGTATTAACAGAACCATTCCTACTAATATCATGCTGACTTCTTTCCTAATCTTCCATCATCATCATCATCATCGTCTCACTTTGTTAGAAGAAAAACATTTGAATTAAATAAACAATGTTATTTCACCATATGTAGCAACCAGTAATGGAATAATGGCCAATAATAAACATCAGTTACATAATAACTTGCCAGTAATGTAATAAAACATATTCTTAATGACTGATAATTACTTTACTGGCTGCAGTATTTATTTTTTATCTAGGCCAATAACATAATCACTTATTGCATTATTGGCAACCTATTATGTTATTGGCTTTATTACATTAGTTATTACATCACTGGTTGTTGCAGCGTGTTGTTAATATGGTGCCTGTAACATTTTCTGGGAACCACAGTTAGTGGAACTTTTTGACAAACATTTATTAAATAATTACTTATAAACAGTGTAAAGTGTAAAGTAATGTATTCATAGAAATAAAAATGAAGAGTTTAAAGCAACCAGACAGAGAACATAATGAGGTCACAATCCGATCAACGAATCAGACGACTTTTCATCGTTTTCATATTTACAAACAACGGCTGCAGCGACTGGTAATTTTTCTTTTAGACGAATAAACGGCTGATTGTTGGATGATCTGTTACTAGCTGTTAACTGCAGCGAAACATCTGCTTCAGTCAGACAGAGATTCCACATCTGTCCTGCTGCTGTCCTTAAACTTTCACTTTCCTACATTTGATTTTTTTGCTGTGAGGCTTGAAAGATGAAAAGCAGCTCAGGGTTTGCTGGTGTTAAATGCAGCCCGTTTGTAACCTTATGTCCTGTTCTTCCTGTAACTCCGGGTGAACCTTCACCTTGGCTGATCGAAGCAGTGAGAAATTTAGAGGTTCTGCTCTGCAAGCCCAGGGTGTTCGGCTGAATCTCAGCAGAACTGAGACGTGGTCTGAGTCTACTGGTGTTCCTCCAGTTTCTGTAGGAACTTCAACAGACTCACTGCGGCTTTAACAATCACAAAGCAGCTCCAAGATCTTTGCTCAAGTCAGCAACCAAATCCCCCTTCTGGGCGTCCCAACTGCTATGAGCTGCAGGTAAAATACTGTTTTAACACAAAAATTGTTTTAAATATGTCATAGAAAATGATTCACAGACACAATTAAAATGATCACGTTTAGAATGTCTGTTTCCATTGAATTTATATTAAATTAAATTTAAAAACAAGCAAACAATATTAATTAAAAATCTTAATCTTTCATGTCTAATATTTAAACTAAGCTACATGGAGAATAATTTTTTATTATCCCAGCATCACCATGATTAGCTAGTGTCAGCCGATCATCCGTCATGTGTCCCAGTCACACGTGAAGCAGAAAAACTTGTGTCATGTTGGTGTTGCAGGTTCGTGGGATGGGATCATGCTGCACTATAAGCTTTGACCTGGTGAATGTTCTTTATTTTAATAATGTTTACATGTGTGTTTTAATGTAGGCACATATAAAACTCCTTTCTCCTTTCTAACAGGTGCAAAGGGAAAAATGCACAGGCTTAAAAAAAGACTATACCCCCACCTCCCACACACACACACACACTAACAGACACACACACATGATCATGTGGTCTGTTTGATTTTATTCATGAGAAGTAAGAAAATCTTTAAAATATTGGTTTGAACTGAAAGAAAGAAAGAAAAGTCTTCATGTTGCATTGATGTATAGATTAGTGGATTTAAGTAAAGCTTTGTGTTACTGCTAAATTTTTTTTAAGTGCTCTAAAAATGTCTGATTTTTAATGCTATGATTTGATTTAGTCATATCTATGAAATATTCAGTGTTTTTCTTTGACAAATAAAAACTTGTTTTCTTTGTAAATAAAATAAATTTCTCATTTTCTCTGGAAGTCTCTGCCTCACGAGACTGGAACACAGCAGGTTTGTGGGTTTGAATAAATGTTTTCTGTTAATGAAACTGCTTTGCACTAAACATAGCTGTGTGCAGGAACTGTGTTTTTATTGGTCTTTTATTGCTTTTAACTCAGGAGATCATGAAACATCAAGCATGCTGATCATGATGTGGTTGATTTGAAAATTATCCCTCAGTCAGATCTCAGTGTGTTTGGAGACAAGGTGTTCCTTCTACCTACTTCAGTTTGACCAAAGGTGTTCCTCAAGGCTTAATCCTGGGACCACGTCTGTTGTTTTTTCATGTATAAACAATATGCAGATGATGCTGTATGAGTTATTTGACACACCTCAGGGTAAATACATGGTTTCTCTTATTTATTATAGGTGACAGATTTTATTTAATAATTTAGATCTTGACAGTGACCAATAAATGTTATTTATTTTCAGATTTTATCAGTAAATATCAAAGCCAACAGCTTGCCTGGGGTGTTGTCATGTCTTCACGAGCTAATTACAACGTGATGGTTGTCTCATGGCTGACGGTTTGTGAGGAAGCTGCAGTAAAGGTCAAATTCACTGTGAATGTTTTTCTGAGCAGAATAAGAGGCTTAAAACCAGCATAGAAACAGAGGAAGAAGTAAAACTGTTTCATCTCTACGGCGTCGTAAAGCAGAGGAGGAGGATGAAGAAAGCGTGACGGAGATGTGGGAAGAGGAAGCTTAGATGAGTCAAGGGGGGGAAGATATTTGCTCTTAACAGATTCAGGTGATCATGTATTTATTCATTTTCTCTCCACACACTGTTTCTGGAAACGCTTCATGTTCAGATATGAGACATTTCAGATCTGAACTCACTCATCACCTAAAATACCGAGAGGAATGAAGAGTCCACGGGGCGTTGTGTTTGATTACAGAAACAAATTTCTGACACTTTCTTGGTCCGTGTACATTCAGGCAATTCGTTTTTTCGTTTTAAACCAAAATCGGAAAAACGGAAGTACCGTCGTTTTTCTGTTTTTTCATTTACAATCAAAATTGGAAAAAGGGAAAAACAGAACCCATTTTCCTTTCCTATTCCCAGAATTCAAAGATGAAAAACAAGAAAAACATATTTAAAAACTGGCCCGTTTTTGGATTTTGGCTTTTTTTATTTTTCCTTCTGAATTGAAAGATGAAGACATGTTAACAGGAAGTTAGAATAATTCTTTCAAATTAAAAGTCTAGATTAACGTGCAACATCTTGCAAGCACATTGGCTATTATACATACATAAATAACTGCGTTGACCCCATAGACTGTATGGTTAACCCATATAAAACAACATTAATATGTTCTTTAAGACATACAGTGATCCTGAAGTAATAAAATAAAAAAAATATATATATAAAACTGAAAGCCTAGTGGAGGACAAGTAACCATGATTACAACAGATTGTTCACCGTTTCTGTAATCAAAGTGCTGTGAACTCCTAAGTTACGTTTAACTGCTGTGCTAAGCTGCCATATCACATGGCGGACGAGTCAGTAAAATAATTATGAACTTAAAATGCTCATATTTTCTCGAGAAGTGTTCACCCAGTCGAGATCACACAAACAGTGCAGTTAAAATCTCCCTTATAGTTTGATTAAATGTTGTCTCATTGTCTCAGCGACACACATCTGAGTACATTAGGTAAAAAACATTTACTTACCAAATATAAAGGACAGACAGACAAACAGACAAACAGATAGATAGATAGATAGATAGATGGTGAAGACTGTAATAATCCCAGTAACTGGAAACTCAAAGAAAAATATATTAACTAAATGCAAACAAAATTAACAAGGTGGCAGAATAAGTTAACTAAATGTGTGCACCCAGTCGGTCACCAAAGCTTCCGTGTGTGATGCATCAGAAACGTCAGTAGTCATTACCTCATTACCTCATTATTCTCATGCAGCCCTCTGCCTCATCGTAAGCTCAGTGTTTAATACAGAATATGTTCTTAACCTTGTGTTACTGTTTTCATCAGTGTTCTTTTATTAAATTGTCAAACTCAGTGTTCTTTAAAGCCAAAAAGTAGAAAAAAACGATGCTTATGCAGCTGTGACAGTAATCACATAACTGTATTTATAAAGTTGTATTAAAAATAAATTTAAGACAAATGCTTGTGCGACTTTGCAAAGTTTTTAAAAAAGATTTTAAGTAACGTTTCGATGATGTTTGGCTTCAGTCTGCTTCTCTTCTGGTACATTACTTCACTAGGTTGCCCCTGAAAGAAACACAGGAATTAGATGTCAAATAACCAACTTTAAAAGTTATAAAAATCAATGCTGATGGTGATTAGAGAATAAAGCAAAGCAGCTGTGGAGAAGGTCCCACAGCAGGTCTTGGTCCAGCTGTAGACCAGATGCTTCCTGAGAAAGTTTATATGATTAACTTTATGCATTTAGAAAAGCTATATAAACAGCTATATCAAAGAAAAATTATACAACAATATATAAGAAAATTAAATTTAGCTAGTCTTTATTCTCATACTTCAAGCTCTTTCAGCTGTTACCCTGGCAACGATGCCTCACGCTTTCCAGCAACTGTGTTGATAAGGATATTTTAGGACTTTTGATGCAGTGGATGAAAAAATACTAAAACAAACATGCTGATCGTGCTGTGGTTAGTTTAAAAGTCATCAGTTTTGGGAGGTTTTAGTGTTCAGGTAGAAGGTGTTATTTCTAACCTCCTCAGTGTGACTGAAGTAGAGATAAACTATACCAACATTTTGTCTTGTGATACTTTTTCATTGATATCAACATTAATAACAATGTTGATCCTTTTTGTCTCTTAAAGGAAAAAAAATTGTTCATATATTTATTGCATGGGAAACATGAAATCCAAATAAAACTTATGAACATCAATATTTTAAAGAAATGCTTATAAAATTAATTAAATTAAATGTGAAAAATATAAATCTTCTTAAAATGATAATAAAAATAATTCAATTTTTCGCAAACTACAAAAATCAGTAAAATTAATGAAATTTCAAACATCATCACTAACACCATCATCATCATCATGACATCGTCAGTACATGTGCTGGTTTTTTACTATTTATTTTAAAAGTGAAAACAAATTACATGTTTTTTATTCGCCAGTACTTTAATATAGCTACAACAAGCTTTTAATTCTCTTCAGCAAAACAAAAATCAGGCTTTTCAAATAAGAAGCTCCTCCTCTTTATCATCGTTCAGGATTACGAGACTGAGTCATACTGATGGTTTTCTCTTTCAAACTCCACATTTAGCAACTGGTACAGACACTTATATAAAAATTAGGTTTTCTTTAGATGATCATCCGTAAAACAAATCTTGGTCTGCAAAAAGTACCAGATTTTATTGTCTTCGGTCCAAATAACTCCTGTTATCTGCGGTGGGAGAAGGTATCATTTCAGTGTGCTGCTCCTCCTGCTTGCAACAAACAGCAGAATCTGGATTTGTCACTAAATAATGAGAATCAGTCACGTCTGGTTTTCAATGATCTGAACGATCATTTGGATCAGAATTAAATTTTATGATGTTTTATAGCTCGTGTCCATTATCTCTACGTGTATTTTTATGATTCTCTATTAATTGGATTGTTGTGTTTATTTCTGCTTAACACGGCCATGAAATTCAGAAGTTTTATTTTTCTTGTTAAATAATATCAGTAACTTTTTATTTGGCCATTTTAGTCAAGCCTTCATGCTGGTGTACCACATGGCTCTGACCTGTGACTCACGTACTTGTTGAAACTAAGTTCAGTCTAAAGTCTCGTAGCTCTTCCCTTCTCTTCTTCCTCCTACCTCTTCCTCCTTCCTCCATGTTGATCATGTTTTTTTTTCTCTCCCCGCCCTCTTCACCCAGTTTCCTTTGAAGGGAGGAAATCTGCAGGTTTGCAGCAGCAGTAGCAGCTTGAGTGGCGGCGGCAGCAGGCTGGGGATGAAGTGATTCACTGTATGGAGAAGGGGGGTGAGGAGTCTTACACCTCTGCATCACTTCCTTTCTCATCACTTTTTCTGTTGTTGGCGTTCTGATTTGATTTGGCTTGTCTGTTTTCCTGCCATCTCTTAGTTTGTCTTCATCCACTCATGTTCACAGTAATGGATCTCAGAACCGCGGTGATCATCTCATCTGTTGTTCTTGTGGCTGCAGGTAAGTCCATCTGGTTTAGGTTCCTACGAATACTGAGACACAGAAGACAGGGCGGTTGGAAAAAACATGCTGTTGAATTTCCTTAAATGGACCAAAACATGTTAAAAATGAAGAGTGACAACTGAAAGCTTCTGTTCAGTGAAGCCTGCAGTGCTAGAAACCAACCTCTAGAACCAGTCCACTGGTTCTTTTCTAAGCCTGTTGAAGTGGGTCCCTTTTATGTTGTTCTGGTTACTTCCCAGTTCAAACCACGTTCAGTCTGGTTTACAGTTCTTTCATGTTCACCATCAATCTAACTTTTCATGTGAGCTTTGGTGTTTAGACAGCCGTCTATCCGGAATGGAAACTAAATCCATTACTTACAGGGTTGCTACCGGTGCATCAGTGCAGCGATCCGTTTGGTCATTTCCTGCTGCCACGCAAATAAAACAGGAGTTAAACAAAAAGACTCAACTGAAATGATTCAGTGATTGAGGGGAAAGGCTGAGGAAAAATCTGAAACTTTGAAACTGTGTTTAAGCTTTTATAAACCGAGGTTCCCAAAGTTGGGGATGTTGAGGACAGATGGTGCCAAACTGTAACAAAATGGCTGTTATGAAGACCTCACTGCGCCTGTTTGTACTAAATCCTCTCTAATGTTGTTCTGCTTTATCACAGCTGACTTTTTTGAAAATATTGTTCACATATTGTACTACAAGTAGACTAAATAAGAGTTAAAGCCGCATGTTTTCTAAGAGCTATTCATCCTGAAAGTGGTTGCTTTTTTAAGGCAAGCCTGACTTTTTTTTCATTTGTGATGTGTGCCATTTTCATTTATTCTCCACCGGTCACACATACACTGATATTTACACATCTTAGTAAACCTCCCCTTTACTATGACTGCAGAAGTATTCAAACTCGGGATGCAGATATACTCATTTCATTATGGAGTTTAAATATTCAAGCAGAGGCCTAAAAACTATGAACATGGCTCAAACACACTCAATACATGAATTTATGTCACAAGCAGAAAAATCTGCTGGAATGTGAAGAAAGTGTCTCATTAAGCTGTTTAATCTGACTTTTAAGTGCTGACATGATCAGACTCTTCAGCTGAGTGGGTCAGTGATTCCACCTGTGCAGCTTAATACAGACTTTGATGATAATAATAATAATAATAATAATAATAATAATAATTTTTAGGAAGTTAGGCTCGTCATCTCTGGTTCAAAGCAGTGGGCTACCATGTCGGCGCTTGGTAGCAGTTGGGGGGTTAAGTTGCTTTATAATTAATAAAAGTTGATAATTTCAGATCAAAAGTGAGGCAGTTTGTTAAAAGCCAACCTTGTGAATGACCCAACCGTTCATATAAATCAGGTGTAATCACTCTGTGTTGACATATTTTGACCGATGTGTCCTGACTTTCATTATATTTTGATGAATTTGTTGTGTTCATGTTTCACTGGACGATGAAGGAAAATGAGCTAAGGCTGTAAATTCTCTGCATGATTAATAAACTTTCGTCCAAATAAACAATAAATAGAAAAAATGCTCATTTACGTAATGACAGGAAATAAAGATTAAAAATAATAAAAATGCCTTGTAGTGGAAATAAATATTTTAGAAAGGGAGGTTCTGACTGAGTGGAGCCGACTCCTTCCTCAGCCACTCGGCTTCTTTCGGTTTTTAGACGTCAGCTCTCAGAACAATGGCAGCAGCTCTTTCTAAAGTTAACTGGACGTCTTTATGTGACTGAGTTATTCATATGTGGCCATGATCAAAATAACTATCATTGCACCATTTTTATCTGTCTTTTAACAAGATGGAAGTTACAATCTTCTATCCATGGGTGTTCTACAATTTGCTTTCCCAAAGTACAAACTGACCTGGTCCTGAAAGCGTTTCAGGTTTTTGGCAAGTAATGCTTGGAGGAAATTATAATCTGAACTTCAGCTTGAGGCCTTCGTTACCCTGAATGAGTTTAAAGTTTTGCTAAAATCACTGCAGCTTACCTGGTCTGTGTGCAGCAGAACAGGTTGTTTGTAAAATGTTTTATTATCGAGATCTTTGATCTCAATGAGACTTAACTGAGCTAGAAAACAACATTTCTAACATTTAATCTCAAACAAAGGCCTTTAAAACAGTTGAGTTAGCATAAAATCGTCAAATCAACCCCAAAACTAACAGAACTAACGGTGATTTAAAATTAAATTTATTATCTTAGTTTTCTACTTACTGTCAGAGAGCAACGATCCCACTCTGACATAATCGAACCTGTTGGTGGATGTCCACTGATGGGATTTTCACTGTTTTTGTTATTTCTTTAAATGATTTGTTAGTTTATGTTTTGCTGAACAGATAAAATAAGAGCTGAGGGAGCGTGATGAAGAAGATGATCTGAAACGGTGACAAGGATCTCTGTTTTGTATTTGTTCAAATAAAAAATGGCTGACATCCAGTTTTTGTGCCAGAAGATGCTAAAGACAGCAGTGTGTCATAATAAAATACCACCTCAATATTTTTATTTTAAAGATGGAACATCTTTTAGTCCAAAATTAACGGGATTTTAATTGTACTGCAGGAGTTGGATTGAACTGGACTGTTCCTGTAAAAGTGCCTTGCAATTTACGGGATACAAATAAACCTAAAATAAATTAAATTAAATTAAATTAAATTAAATTAAATTAAATTAAATTGAATTGAATTGAATTGAATTGAATTGAATTGAATTGAATTGAATTGAACTGAATTGAATTGAATTGAATTGAATTGAATTGAACTGAACTGAATACCACGTTGTGACCGAGTGAAGATGATTTGGACTAAATTAAATTAATCTGAAGATGTGCTTGTCAATCTAAACATGAATTTTTTGCTCATCAGTATGAATCAAGCGGAGCTGAAACTGAGCCGATCTGCAGCCGGACCATCGAAGCTACTCTCATATAATCAGTCATTTAATGGCTCTATAGTGTAAAACACAAATATTTTTAGTCCACTTTGTTCTTAATATGTTTATTTAAAGAAAATATCAGCTTTATGTTTTGTGTATTTTATTATGAACAGAAAGAAAACACGGGTACAGTTTTTCCACAGAGAGCCAGTGTTTTGTCTTCACAATTAAAGAATATAATGAAATATGGAGCCAATAGTCGGACCAGGTCAAGACCAGTCCAACGAAAATCCAGTCTGATGGCTGGATCAGAACTGACTGGAACTATAACAAGATTCTGCAGCATATAATTAAAGATGAATATTAAAATAAAAAAATAAAGTAAATCTGTCACAATGTTCAATTCAGTTCAGTTCAGTTCAGTTCAATTCAATTCAATTCAATTCAGTTCAGTTCAGTTCAGTTCAGTTCAATTCAATTCAATTCAATTCAGTTCAGTTCAATTCAATTCAATTCAATTCAATTCAATTCAATTCAATTCAGTTCAATTCAATTAATTTCAGTTCAATTCAGTTCAGTTCAGTTCAGTTCAGTTCAATTCAATTCAGTGCTTTAGGTTTTATAGCGGTAAGTCATCTCAAGGCCTACAGTCCGTTCAGTCCAGTTCACTGTAAACCTGTCCGGGTTTTCCTGCTTAGGCAGCTGCGCCCGCGACCCGACCCCGTATAAGCGGCAGAAACTGGATGGATCATCGTAATCTTACAATACAAATTACCTTAATTTTATTCAGCTAGTTGTTTATTTGGATGGGACAATGCATATTAATAAAAATATGATATATTTCTGTCAATATGCAGAGTTTAGCAAGATTCTAATTTCCGTCCATAGTACCATAAAAACTCACCATCATCATGATATTTATTGCTAATTGACAAAGTTTTCTATCTTAGGAAAACATCAAATCTACTAGAATCGATCAATTTAGTTTAATTTTAAATTAAAATTTAATTTCAATGTTATTTTATCTAATCTTCCAACTTGAGTGTGAACGGGCCAACAGGCCTTCCGCTTAGTTAAAAAAATCAAATAAAAGAAGAGCTTTATTAATCCCTGAGTGAGACTATTATTATTAAATTACACGTTAGAATCATGGAAATCTGTGGAGTTTAGGTCTGACCGGATGACTGAAAACTACAGTAAGTTAATTTATCTGTTTGGGTGAAAACTTGTCTGAGAACATGTAGGTCCTGGTTCTGTCTTCTGTTTTCTTCATGTAGAAAAAAATAATAAGATCTCGTTCATGGTTCAGGCTGAAGACCAAAACATGAAGATCCAGTTTCCAGGATGCTGAAAACTGAACAGAGAAACAAACCCATCTGCAGAACCTTGTTACTGTGTACTACATCAGTAAAACAGAACCTGCTGGTCCAGAAATCCTTTAAACCTGAAATCAGAACTTAAGAACATGTTAAATGGGTTCTGATGTTCTGACGTTTTCAGCTGGTTCTGATGTGTTTAGCTGGTTCTGATGTTTTCTGTGGGCTCTGATGTTTTCTGCTGGTTCTGATGGTTTTAGCTGGTTCTGATGTTTTCAGCTGGTTCTGATGTGTTTTACTGGTTCTGATGTTTTCTGTGGGCTCTGATGGTTTTAGCTGGTTCTGATGTTTTCAGCAGTTCTGATGTTTTCTGCTGTTTCTGATGTTTTCAGCAGTTCTGATGTTTTCTGCAGGTTCTGATGTGTTTTACTGGTTCTGATGTTTTCTGCTGGTTCTGATGTTTTCAGCTGGTTCTGATGTGTTTTACTGGTTCTGACGTTTTCTGCCGGCTCTGATGTTTCACACCTGAAAGACGCTTTTGAAATGTGTTGCGTATGAGAGCTTCTCTTACTCCATTCAGCATTAATGGTGCCGTGTACTGATAATGTTCTCTTTAACATGGACAAACTAAAAGACTCTCAGGTTCTGACTGGTTCTCTCAGTCCATCTTCACTGAGCAGAATCGCATCTTGCTGGGACTTACGCTGAATCATTTCATGGTTTTACGTTCTCTTACGATAAAATGAACAAGTCTGTGTTAGTTTTAATCCTCCCCAGCGTGTAGAGTCTACTCGACATCTCTGGTTATTGTTGAGTTTTATGAGAGGAATTAAACTTAAATTCACCTGAAGGTACCTGAACCTCACAGACTTGTGATGGTACCAAATGGGCTTCAAACAGACTTAGATAAGCTGCCTTTTAGCTTCATTTTGTGGAAAAACATTCAATTAATTTTCAGAATTGAATAGAAACACCAAATTCATGTTTTTCTCTTAAAAGAATTCCGCTTCTCTTGTCCAGCTTTCAGACTTTCACCTTTATGTTATCTTAATATCTTTATCCATCTTTCATGTTCTACATTAGCTGTAAACGTTCAGGATCAGCACATAGTTTAATATTCTGTATTGTACTAGATTAAATCATAAAATAGTAAAAGTAAAAGAAGTGAAAGCATCAAGGAACATTTAAAAATTGCATTTGAAGAATTTAATGCTGTAACAACAACCGCTTTAAAGATAACATTATTAACATGTTATTGTTATTATTATAATTATACAATATCATAATAAAAGGGTAATGAATGCTGGGTGGAGGGGCCCCCTGTAAAATTATACTTGGAGTTCCCGGACATCCAAGAATCGCCTCTGGGTCTCAGTGTGTTAGCTGCTATGATGAGTCCTCAGGCTTCCTGACAGCTTACAGGCAGGAACAGATTCATTAATACGACAATAATCCACATTTAACATTTCGTCTTTCACACAGTTCGTGCTGCTGCTTCGGATGTGTCAACTTCAGCGTCCATTTATAGCTTATTGTTTACAACTAAACTCTCAGAACTTGTTAAAATTGTTTGCGTTTAATGGTTTTTGTTTATTCTGGATTTCAGAATTAATTTCTTACATTTTGCATGACAGTTCTCAAAATAGTTATTTACTGCATGTAAACCACAGATGAGAGTAAATCTAATTAAATCAGACTTTTTAAGCTCGAAATAGAGATCATTTTAATTCAGCTTTATTTATACAGTGGCAATGCACGACAAGGTCATCTCAAGGCACTTCACAAACAGCCCGATTCAATTCAGTTCATTATAATCCAGCGATAATCCAATTTCAACAAATAGATCCACATTAGTCCAAAACATTATTGTTTTCATATAAACAAATTCATAGAAATCATTACTTAAGTAAGGAAATAAACTGATTAAGGTGCTTGTTGACCCCTCTTTTCTGCCCGCTCCATCCCCAGCTGGTCCAGGCAGAAGGCCGTCCCCCCGGGATCTGGTTCGGCTTTTACTTCCAGTTAGAAGAGAGTTTTTCCTCTCCACTGTCGCCTCGTGCAGCTCAGGAAGATTTAATTCATTTGATTAACCCTAAGCAGGGATTCCTGCTGAGAAAGAAGAAGAGAAGCACAAATTAATGACATCAGATGTTTTTACATGGAGAGTAAAACAATTTTATTAGTTTTATTCTTGAAAACAGACAAAAAAAAAAAAAAATTAAAGTATACATAATGTCCAAATGGAAAAAAAAAGAAAAAAATCAACCAAATAAATGTCGACATTCTCCCGCAGTGTAACACTGAGGTACTTTCAGTTGTGTTTGCAGAGGCTTTGAATTTCATGCCGGTGAAACTTGTGCCGCCTCCCAACGTACACGGCGGGTTTGTGGTCAAATTACCAAAACTCACATCTGCAAAACTGTCACAGCTCAGAGAGCTTTACAGAGAAAATGAGAACATTTTCCCCTTGAAACTCTTGCTGTGTGTGAAGAGTGTGTCGAGGTAATTATGCGAATGGACACACTTCAACGCATTTACAGATTAAACAGAAGGAAATTTATTAAATATGAGTGGGAAAAGTGTGTGATCAAGCATCTGATTTATTAAAAAATATGTTTGATTGATTTGTTGACACAAAACTACACGGATGAAAACTGGATCTATATCAACGAATCTTTCAACAGAATCAATAAATAAAAGTTGGACCTTATGTAAAACTTTGTGGGACATTTCTGTTGACATTTTTGCAGCATTTACGTTTGCTGAGCTTCCATCAGGTATTATTTTTGTTTTTCAAGTAAAATCTTATTAAAACATCTGCAGGACTTTTTGTAAATGCTGACGGTTTAAATCTTGCAGAAGAAACAACATAAGAGCAGCGACCTGCTGTTTTTCAGTGATTTAATGTTCTCCAGGAACAGGATTTTGAGCAGAAACGTGGTTCTCCGAACACACAGTCGTGACCAGCGCTCAGCTCGTCCTCCCTGCTTTCAACTTCAGACTCCTGGCGGGGAGGGACCAGCGTCTGAACCTAACATACATAAAAATAATTACAGCTTCTACCCAAAATAACTTGACCCATCAAGTTTCTTAAAAAACATGTTTAAAAAAATCCACTGATTCCAATTACTTTGAATATTAATTTTATATTAATTTAATATTATTTCTTGCCTTAGTTTCTAAATCAATTTATTTATTTAATCATGTTTGTTTTATTATTTTACTTTAAACACACAGACCTCTTTAAAACAACCTTTTTTACTCTTTGCATTCATCATTTTTATCTTGAAATAGAATCTAATTATTTTCCTCCTAACTGGGAGGAGGCTGGTTTTTCAGCTGCTTCAAATGTGCTTATCTTTGTATATAATGTGCAACAAGCTGAGGTCAGAAACTGTTGTTTACCACAGACTTTCTTCTTCCATTATCACAACCCAGTTTTGATTTCTGATGAGTCTTTCTGGTTGCTAATGGACTGTCAGTACATGTTTGAACGGCTAGTAGATGCTGAACAGGTGCCTGACATACCTGCACAGTGATGCTGTCTGATGTATAGAATAAGTTTATGTGTTTTCTGTACTAAGTCAAGTGTTCCTCCCAGGGTTGGACCAATTATCTCTACCCCAAACTAGTGGACAAAATAATAGTGAGCCGACCAACACCTCCACCAGCCCCTGTTCCTGCTCTGCTGCTCCTACTGAACCTTCTGTGGTTCCCACCTCCAGCGCCGACAGCTTCACACCCATCTACGGCCTCCTCACGGTCAACTGGACAAAGAAATGTGAAGGCATCCTCTACCTGATCCCGTATCCTTCCTTCAACGAGTCCTCCTTACCTGTGTGTGACAGCCCGGATGCAAACATCCAGATCCTTCTGAAAAATGTGTGTAACAATAAATATTGTATGGATGTGAAGAGCTGGTCACGTACTGACAAGGACAACACGAAAGGTTATAACATAACCACGACGGGAGCCAAGAAGATGGCCAGCTGTAAGCCCATCAGCGTCAGCTGCACAGGTTGGTCTCCTGGTCAAAGTTTCACCGTCTGTGTGAAAAATCATTTCAGCTGCTTGACATGTTTCACTCAGTTTTTACAGGGTGTATCTGCAGAGTCCCTGCAGCAGTGGTTTCCAACCTATTTTCCTTGAGCACCCCCTTCATGTAAAACTATGCTTGTTTAATGTTTTCAAAGTCAGGTTCTCACCATAAATAATGCATTCTGGCTGAGTCCTGTCCTTCAATAGAACCAAAGTTAAATTAACATTTACCCTTTTTGTCTTAAAATAGGGACAATATGTGGTTAATCACAGCTGCTCTGAATAGTCAAAGCCTCAGGAACCTCTTTGGGGTTCCCGGACCCCAGGTTGGGAACCACTGCCCTACAGAGTCCATTTCTTTTTTTAAAGTGTTTGAACCTCATTTGCCCAAAGTTTTCTGAAAAGCGTCAAAAATGGCCGTCATTTGTTCACTAGTTTAGATTTACATTTAAACCTTTATTCCGACTTTGATTCAACATTTATTCAAACTCTTATTGAAATTTTTATTTAAATCTTTGTTCAAACTTTTATTTAAAACTTTATTTAAACCTTTATTCAAGTTTTTATTTGAACCTTTATTCTACATTTTATTCAGACATTTAATTAAAACTTTATTCAAAGTTGTTTTCAAAACTTTTAACTTCCACTCAGTTTTATTCACAACTTTATTTCAATCTTTATTTAAACTTTAAAACAAAACTTTATTGAAACTTTTATTTGAACTTTTAAACAAAACTTTAATTAAACCATAATTTGAATTTTTTTAAACAAAACTTTATTTAAACCTCAATTCAAACTTTTATTCAAAACATTATTTCAGCCGTTATTTCAACTTTAATACAAAACTTTATTTAAATCTTTATTTAAACTTTTATTTAAACCTTATTTGACATATTAATTCAACCTTTATTTGAACCTTTATTTAACTCTTTATTTAAACTTTTATTCAAATTTTTATTAGTGAACAGAATGTCTTGTTTCTGTCTCTGTTTTCAAAATTAAGTTTTTCAATAAGGACACTAAAAAATATTTGTACTTGTGTTGTTTAAATAAAGGTTTAAACAAACAAAAAAACGTCAGTTTTTTTGTTCTTAGGAACTGTCAGAACTTTTCTGGAAATAGAGTTTGTTCAGAAATAAAACTGATGGACTTTTCTGCCTTTATGCTGCCAAAACAAAGCAGTGAAACGTGATATGAACCTGATCTGTAGATGATCCAACATCAGAGCAACATCTGTGTGTTTGTCCAGCTGAAGATCCCCCAGATGTGGACGGACAGCTGCAGGCCTACAAAGTGGTGACAGCTTTGCTCTGCTGCGTTCTGCTGGTCCTTTTAATAATCCGATTCACCCGACCGACTGTCACAGCCCTGCAGAGCAGACGTGAGTGCTCACACACACTAACACACATGTATGCCGACACACACACTGGGACACAGCACAGATGTGCAAATGACCTGAAAACTCATATATTTCAGATTAAAAGTCATTAAATTGAAGATTATGCTCAAGAAAGATAAAGACTCAGACAGAATAGAATAGAATCAGATGCCCTGCTCCACACCTTCTGTGCTGAAGGTTGTGAGGAGGCTGTGTTGTGGTTTTTTGTTGTTCGTGCCAACTCAGAAGGGATTGATTGATGGCTGTAACCATGGAGACAGCTGGAGAGAAGAGCAGAAACTCTCAGCTGATGGATCAAACTACTCAAGCCTGAAAACTCATAATGTACTTATAACAACAAAGAGATAAATTTAACATTACAAGTTTCAGCTGATTGTTTTGACTTCAAAACATTCAGATTATAATTTAGATATTTCTAAATCCAAAGAGGTTCATAACATCCTCTTTTTTTCAGAGAAATTATTCACCAGACTGCCAAAGTGTTCATGTGGAGACCAAGTTGGTGTGTACCACAAACATCGAGATTCAAGATCTCTATTGTCATTATGCAGCATAACAAAATTTTGAGTAGTCTCTCGGCTTAGCACACCTAAATAGGAAAATAGAAATATAATAAGCATACATAAATAAGTAATAAGTAAAGAAATAAAATATATAAAAGATATAAGAACACCTCTATATTTACAGAAAATAAGAATTCACAGCAGGCAGTAATATTTACAGGCTGATAAATTGCATCCTCATGCAAGGACGGAGGTCTTTGTGTAGGTGTGTGTCTGAGAAGGTGTGAATCTTCAGTGTGTGTGGATATGGAGGGTTGGGTGCATGTGTGCGAGTACCATTGGGGTGTGTAAGTGTTGAACTGCAGGGGGGCTATTGTTTTCACAGCTCTGAAAAGATGCCGACGCCGAACTGCAGTGAAACCACAAAAGTATTTTAGCAATCCACCTTTTATCCCCATGAAGCCAGGAATTAGCCTCCATGAACCAGATCACATCTGAAACCAGGTACCAAGGTGGATAGGTTTGAAACCTTCACCGTCTGTGGTACTGTGAGGACAGCTTTACTGCACCACTAGAGGATATGACATCAGTGTGATGAACACACGCCAAACACAACAACAATAATGACGTCGATGACCAGCTGTGTTGAGGTGCTGCTCCAGACAGTCATGGCTCGTGTACAGCTTTAGCATCAAAATGTGCTGCTTTTACAACACAGTCTTGGACTTTTGTACCATCAACAGCAGTAACAAGCAGATATGTCATTCTATGCACATGTGCTACATCTTGTTCTGGCTTTACAGTGTTTAATCATCGTAGCGCCCCCACAGCCTTGCAGTGTGTACTACAGCAGTTTCGTGCGGATGTTGAAGCCTTTGTCTACTTGAGGCCACCTGAACCGGCTTCAGTGCTGTGTGGACATAGCCTGAGTCTTTTTGTGGTGGTTTTAATGTTCCTGTACCAGGCCCGGTTCTAGGAATGCATACATGAGGGGGCAGGCATAAATTTGAAGGGGGCATTATGAGTACATACTTCAGCATTTTCTTGTTGTTGTTTTTTAAGTGTTTCTTTAACGGAACTGTGATGTTA
>JBAFTB010000005.1:3431594-3445228 GCA_037177355.1 Melanotaenia trifasciata
ATTGATTGATTGATTGATTGATTGATTGATTGATTGATTGATTGATTGATTGATTGATTGATTGATTGATTGATCAGCTGTTCATAGGAACCCAGCAAGTTATCAAATAAATAAATTAGAGCTGTGTTTCATCTGCAGTAATTGTTTTTAGTGTTTGAAGGAGCAAACATGTTTTCCTCCAGCTGATAGAAACTTACTGTGGTGCTTAAACACTCAGTCTGACACTGACTGTTCAACAAACTGAAACTTGGAGAAAAAAAAAGTAGTTCCAGGGTGATGTTCAGCGTGGTGTAGCATCCCATTTTCTTCTAACAACTGTCTGTAAACATCTGGGAATTGAGGAGACCAGTTGCTAGAGTTTTAGGAGAGGAATGTTGCCCCATTCTGGTCTGATGCAGGATTCTAGCGGCTCAACAGTCATGAGCCTTCATTGATGGATTTTTGCTTCCATGATGCTCCAGATGTTGTGTATTGGTGGAAGGTCTGGACTGCAGGCAGGTCAGTTCAGCAGCCGGACTCTTTTCCTGTGAAGCCATGCTGCTGTGATGGATGCAGGATGTGGTTCAGCATTATCTTGCTGAAATCTGCAAGGCCTTCCCTGAAAGAGACGTTGTCTGGATGGGAGCAGATGTTGCTCTAAAACCTCCATGTTCTTTTCAGCATTGATGGAGCTTCACAGATGTGGAAGCTGCCTGGAAGTGTTTCTGGATCCTGTTCACATCTGGCTTCTTCATTGCATGATGGAGCTTTAACCTACATTTGTGGATTTCATGGTGAACCGTGACTTCACAGAGGGTGGTTTTTGGAAGCCTTCCTGAGCCTCATAGCCCCAAGATCACCAGCATCCAGTTTTATCCCAAGCACACAGAGATTCCTCCTGATTCTCTTAATATTATGATGATACACTGTAGATGGTGGATCTTCAAAGTCTTCCCAATTTTACATTATGAAACATTTTCCTGAAATTGCTCTTGTGGCAAGACTTTGTCCATTTTTCCATCTGAGAGTCACTGCCTCGCTTAAATGCTCCTTTTATACCTGTTGCCGTTTAACTTAATTACTAGTGAAATGTTTCTCCAGTTGTTTCTGATTCGTACCAGAAATCAGAAACAACTGTCTTTGTTTCTGATTCCAGCCTTTTGTTGCTCCTGTTCCAGCTTTTTACAGATGTGTTGCTGCCATCAGATTCAGAATGAGCTCATATTTTCTATGAAATGGTAAAATGTTTCAGTTTCAACATCTAATATGTTGTTTCTCTATTATTGGGAATAAATTATGGGCTGGTAAGATTTGCTAATCATTGCATTCTGTTTTTATACATTTTACACAGAGTCCCAACTTCCTAGGAATGACGTCTATATGTCACCCTTCACACACATTCCAATCTCATGTTAATATCAAGTATCTTGTTATTAAAGCGGCTCTTTCTGTCAGTCTGGAACATTGATGGAAAACTGAATGTAAATGACTGAATGTCATAACTTGAACAGAGTGATAGAGATGTTACGTGAAAAAGTCTAAATACTTCCTTCCCTGTTTTATTTCTCTCAGTCCCGTCATCTCTGCTGCAGCCTCCGCTTCCTCTCTCCCTCCCAGTCCAGATGTCAGTCATTCCTCCTCCCTGGCAGTTCCTTCCTTTGTTCCAGGTGGAGCCGGGCCCTCTTTTCTCCAACTGCAGTCCCTTCTCCTTCTCCCAGAGTGTTTTCCTGCTGCCTCCGCCCGGTCAGGCCCACAGACCTGGCCTCCAGGCTTCATTTGGACCTTATTCAGTTACACAGGTAAGAAGAAAAGAACGACTTGTTTCAGAGTTATTAAAAATTTAATAAAGTCATGCATCTCCTCCTATCTCTCTCCTCAGCTCATATCAGAGCCTCTGCTTCACAGTTTTCCCACTGTGTACTCTTCCCTCCTCTCTGAGGATGTGGAGAGGGAGCGAGATGAGGGAGGGCAGGAGAGGTTTAGGGTGAGGGTCTTGTTCCAGGAAAAAGAATATATGAGCACCCAAGGGACCTGCATCATCCTGCATGCTTTCAAGGAGACGGAGCAGCACAAAGCTTCCTGTGTCACACAGGTGAGGACCAGTTTACTTTTCTCATCGTCGTGTTTTCCGCTCCGGTCTTTTACGGGTCCATGCTGTTTTCCAGCCTCCTCTAGGATTGTGTGTGGTTACCCTGACACTGCCCAGTGACTGGTTTAAAGACCAATCCCAACATATTAACCAATCACGTCAAGATCTGGACCAGTGGCATAAAAATGTCCACCGTAATCGCAGGGTAACGACCCGGGACCGTGGCCACCATCAGCATCAGCATGCGATGTCGTCTTCGCTCAGGTGAAGTTAAAAAGTTTGTGATGTTTGAATCATTTAGGTGAGTCATGAAGAAAACAATATTCAGATTATGAGCAGCATGTTGCTGTCAGCTCTCCACCTTCAATACAATTTCATTTTATAATCAAAAGGAAAACTGAACTGTTGCCCTTTATCACTGGTCAAACTGGTCACTGGACCAAACAACAGAAGAATCAAACAGAACCAACTGAGGAGGCAGGCTGATCATGAATTTAACCCTGTGCAGTAACATTGGCGTTAATGAAAAATAACAGCAGCGGGAGGGGCGGTTAAAGGCCTTGCTCATGGGTCCATTGTGATTCACCTCCGGGATCTAAAGCCCAAGTCCTACAGACCCAAGCTCCCCTCTATAACCGCTAGGCTTCATGTCCATTTACCAACTTCACCATCCTTTGTTTTATTATTATTATTATTATTATTTAATTGTCAGCAAACTGACTAAATAAAAGCCAGTTACACAAAATAAAATTAATAGAAAGTAAATAAACTGAAGTATAGGGCTGGGCAATACTGTAAATTTTGATATTGCTCTGATGCCAAGTAAATCCCGGGCAAGTATCACTGATACTGATACTCGTCTCCACTGAGCACTTCGGTCCGAGCCGGTATGGTTCGGACGTATTAGAATGGTCCAGGTTCAGATGAGTGTTTCCACTGCAAGTCGGACCACCACTGGGCATGCAGGGTTTAGACCAAATGCCTAGCGTGGTATCATGCTAGTGCAGCGACAACAAACATGACGCTACAAACAATGAGGCCAATCAGCAGCTTGTTATTGTTCTGGTTGGCTGTTCGTTCTTTGTACGAAGGGTGCTGCATTATACCCCTGCATTTTGCCCCCAAAGCAACTCTGTAAAAGAAATATTGATCTCATCATGCTGGTATCAGTCGCTGGCCATTACTGGCCCTGGTATCGATAATATGGCTATTTAGATCGATCTGCCCAACCCCACTGAAATAATGAAAAGCAGCAGAAAGAAGAAAAACCTTGTGATTCTTATCATACCAGCAACAAACCACCTTTCACCATATGTTCTAAAACTACCGTTTACCTGTCTGAAAGATGTATTATTAAAATGAATGGTTTATGATCAGTTTTGGTAAGGTCATGTGACTGTTCTCCAGTTATGGCAGCTGCTGCAGCATCACAGAAGTCTGTGGTCTGACATTAGTTTAGATAAGAAAACACACAGCAAGGTTCTGCTGCAGAGCAAGAACAATTTAGATTTCATCAACTACTGTAAGTATGTTAGACTTGAAATATTTCATATGTGTTGGAATAAAAATAAGTTTTTATGACGTAATAATTTCTAATTTACTCAGATTTGATCTCATCAAGTTTCTTGCAGAGCCTTGTGTATTTTACAACTTACTTGTTCATCTATGATCTACAAACGCAAAACATTCTAGTTAATTCTCTTCAGTCTCTCAGCTTTCTAAAACTTATTTTTTAGGCAACAAGTTTACATATTTTTTTTAAGTAGTTGTTAGATTTCACAGATCAACATGTCTGCCTAAGATGACCATGATAAACAAAGATGTTATTGAAGCAGTTATTACTCATGATCATTGCTGATGATTCTTTTCTTAGCTCCCTGCGTAACAGATGAATTTATATCTTATTCAGATCAAAATCAAATGTTGATGACAACTCTCATATGGATGCTCCACGGGCCCTCAGATATCAGCGGGGCCCAATGCAAAACCAAATTCAGCTTTACTACTCTTCCTTCTACCTGCTGGATGACCTTAAGCCGACACAAGGACGGTACGTTGCGCTGTGGTGGCAGAATGACGGCCTTCTTCCCATCGATATTACTCTAACATTGGCATGCCATGATTAGGGTTAAACTACAATAAGTCTCAGTGTTAAAATCCAATCAATGAAAACAAAAAATATTCTCATTTTGAAAAACATCATTGTTGAACCAAACATCTCATGATTAGATTCAATCAGGAGCAGAGATGATGGCTCAGCTGTGGAGGCGACTCATCTTGATCCTAGATGCATGTTCATAGTGAGAATAAATACTTCCTCTGAGCTTTTATACCAACACTCTCTCTGTTCATCCTTCTAGATGTTCGGAGGACAGTATGGCTCAGTCCCAGAACCAGCTGTTTTATATCAGAGCAGTGACAGTGAAGGAGAAGAAGACGGGGAACCATGGGCGAGACCAGGACGGGACTGAGAAAGAAAACTGTTTGAACGGGAAGCAAGAGGACGAGCTTAGGGTGGACTCTCATGTTGTAATTCGCTACCACAGGGGGCCCGTCCTGATAGGCCAGCCAATCAGAGTGTCCATCAATCTCAGAGCAAACTTCAGCGCTGACTTTGTCATCATCAGGTATTCACATCAGTCAGCTGTTATAAACGCTGCTTTATATCAGCGAGAATCAACAGACTTACTGGTTTGTGTGTTCAGGATGAAGGTAAAGAAGGGCTTGGTGTCGATGGCGGCCCAGAGAACCTTTACCTCTGACCTCTGGACGGTCACCTTGGAGAGAAGCCAAGGCTTCAAACATGATGTGATGTCGATCTTCTGCCACAAACAGATCACAGCGAAGACAAATCACAAGTAGGTCTCAAACTGTGACAAACAACAAGTTCTCTGAGTTTATCTTTAGGTTTTTCAGGTTGGTGAGCACACGTATGAGCAGGTGATGGATTAAAGAACAAACCCTTGATCTCCAGACCTTTTCCACACGAGTTTTTATAAGAGCTACTTTTGTTTAGGGTATTTATTTTTTAATAAAATAAAATAAATAATATAAAACAATATGTTTAAATAAAGAAATAAATAAAAGGAAAATATATTTAAATAAAGAAATAAATAAAAAATGATATTACCAAGAGGAGCCTTATACCCATAAAGCTCCTCTTGGCAAAGCAAATTTGTTCAGCACAACACAGCAGCCAGACCATCATTCTGCTGCTACTGTGCTAGACAGGACAAGTTTAAAATAAATAAATAAATTTTAAAAGTATATATATATATAGTGAAGGAAGACATCTGTTTATGTTTACACTATGTGGAGAATGAGGGGATTTGGAGGTTCTTTTAAGATGCAAGGCTCATTTTTCAGCATGGTCTGATTTACTTTTCAGGCCTTCAAATCAGTACAAACATGTTCTAATCCAATCTAATCTAATGCATAAATCTGGATCTATTTCAGGATACCTGTTTATAAAATGCAGAAGTTACACCATTATCACATTATTACTTGCAAAGTGAACAAGTTAACAGGTGTTGAGTACAACACTAATAATTATTTAACAGAGATGGCAGAAGGAACTCCTCCCTATCCAGCAAATGCATGTTAAGACTGAAAGAAGTGAGTCTTGATGTTACAATTCAGTCTCTAAACTCTCTCCACCTGCAGTTTCTCTCTCCTTCAGCAAGTGGTCTGTCTATCAATTGACGGCCTGAGGCGGAGCTTCGGTGTTGCCATGACGGTGTCTGCTAACTGGTGGGTGGAGTACTCTGGGCACAGCAAACACTATGGAACAGCAGTCAGCCTCTACTCTTTCGTTGATCGGCACATCTTTGGCATTGTTCCCACCACGGAGGTGCTCCATTCTTACAATCTTTAAAGATCTGTTCAATGAAATCCAGTAATTTTGAAAGTTGCTTATCATTATTTATCCTCAGAGTAAAACGATCATCAACACAGCCATACTGACCAACCAGCCGGTGTCCATCCCTGTCACTGTGCTCGCCATAAGCCACGATGAGAAGGTTTCAGATGTTACTTCTGCAGTCACATGCCACTCCGCCAGCGAGAACACCATCAAGGTGAAATGCAGTCACCAACACGTGTTATTAAGATCTGACTGATGTTCAACAAACCCAGGTGTTTGGCGATTGAACCATGAAGGAAGATCAGTGTGAGCTCTGATGAGCTGAGAGGCAGAATTCGCTGTCATGGAGCTGACCCTCTGTTATCCTGCTACATCAGCATGGTCACTGATACTGAGCTCTTCACCATAGTAAATGATGCTGGGTTTGTCACCATGGTAACTGGTCCTAAACTCATCACCATGGTGGCAGATGCTGATCTTGTTACTATGGTAACTGATGCCGACATTCATCCTCAAGATGGTTAACTGATTCTGAACTCATTATTATGTTAACTAGTCCTACACTCGTCACTGTGGTGACTGATGCCAAACCTGTCACCATGGTAACTGATGCTAAAATTCATCCACATGGTAATTGGTGCTAAAGTTATCACCATGGTAACCAGTAGTCAACTCATCACCATGGTAATTGTGCTGAACTCATCATATCATAAATGATGATGAACTTGTCACCATGGTAACTTGCTAAACTCATCACCATAGTGACTGGTGTTGAACTTGTCACTATGGAAACTGGTGCTGAACTCATCAAATCTGTGTGTACTTTCTGTAAATCTACTGTTTTCTGTTCACCTGTATGATGGGCGTCTCCTCAGGTCTCCAGTGATTGCTCCATACTCTTTGTGGACGGCAGTGAATCAGGGTTGGGCAGCACATGTGCCATGGTGGAGTTTCAACTGGGCGTGCTCAGTGGGTCTGTGTGTCTGGAGGTATGGGCTCCGTCAGTGCCCCTGCAAGTGTTGTTGGCAGACCCCGTTCTTAATGCCATTGATGGTTGGAACCTCTTCACAGAAGAAGGGTATGAAACCATCTGCTGGAATAGACGTACATAGCTGGTTTCCTCACATTATCATATCAGATAGACAGATAGATAGATAGATAGACTTTGTGATTACTTCCTAAAGCTGATGCAATCCCACAGATAAACAGAAAATATTTGCATCATCTGCAAATAACACAAACTTTAACTTTTCAAGTGTAATTAATTTGCATTATAAACATTTTTGACCTAAAACTGATCCTTGAGGTACCCCACATGTAATATTCTTGAGTCTAGATTCACAGTATTTTTATATTTTCTTAATACTGACATCTTTAATCCTCTGTGTGTCCTGTCTCCTCAGGTGTGTGCCAGTTTATCAGCGCTCCTCAGTCCAGATTCTGACCCAGTTCACAGCTCAGGACTCTCTGGGCAGAACTAAGCATCTCCTCGGCTCATCAGACTGGTTTGTGGATGTGACAGAGTTGGTCCATTACTGGCTGAGAATAGAAGATCCCAAAGTGGCTTCGCTTGGTCCACAGAACATCCTAATTGGTTTGAGGCCTGGAAAAACATCACTGCATGTATGTTATGGTAGTGCATCAGTTCATGTCCATGTCCTTACGAGCTGGACATCACCATCATCCTTTTCTGTCAGGTTGTTTCTGAGCAGTGGGACGGTGTGCTGGGACGATGTGAGGTCACTGTGACCTCTGATGCTGTCACCCCTGGTGATCTATCGGTGCAGGTGGTCAGCGGCCTCGGCATGTCAGTTACAGCCAACCCCAGCCACCCCGCCATCATCACAACAACGGTGACCGCCTACAACATGCTGTACAACCTTCACCAGGTGAGAAAATCCAACCACACAGAACAGCCAGAAAAAATCTCTAATGTAACTTTTACAAGCTCTGAAAGATTTACTACCACTGATATTCAGTGAAACAACGCTCATAATTTAATCATTTTTAAAGTTAATGATGCATTGCTTTGATACTGTACACAATCATTCATGGTAACAAGGGAATTAACTAAAATAACCCAGTTTTATGAACATTATCTTATATTTTAGAAAATTCTATTCATTTTTATTTGTTTGTATTTCATTTTTAAGTCAATTTAACACACAAAATTAAAGCTTTCAAAGTTTGAAAAGGGTAAATGAAGTTAAAAACTTGTCCTTACTCTTTCACATCAACTGTCACAGCATTACATAACAATTTTGAGCACAAACCCTAATAACCAATTAAAATATATTAAAAAAACATAGTTTTAAATAAGCCTAGTTAATTTTTCACATCTTTTCATTGTATTTTTTTTTTTTTATCTTTTGTTTAAATCTGTTTATTTTTTTCTCATGTTTTCATATTTTAGTTGGAAAAACTTCTAGATTCTGTTTGGAAATTGATCCTTTTTAACTCTGCAGATGATTTGAAGAATTTCAAATTTCAGTATTTTCATTTTGATGAAAAGTGAATTTGTGGTTTTCTTAAGTGTTTTTTTGCACACTTTGACACACAAAGTCATATTTGGTCATTTAAGGTAACAGAATAAAATGTACAACAATGATTTGATTTAAATGTTTTTAAATTATTAATGTGAGGCCAGGAATTATGGTTCTTCCAGCTCAATTTTTCATTTATTACTACTTACCATAAAATTTCACCATGAGGCTGAAATATTGGATGTGTATGAATGTTTTCTCACAAAAAAAGGATATTGTAGATATTCTCAAATACCTGTGGTGTTAACATCAACACAAGAAAGAGACTCACCTTTTCATGGCAGAGAGTGGACATTTTCCAGTCTGCCTTCGTGTTTTCTCCTCTCTGGCCCCTTTTCTCATATTTCCAGTGGACTGGATATTTAGGTTCTGGTTATCTGGGCCACCACTAACTATGAGGAAGGTTTTTAAGGTTCGTCTCATTTGTCATTGTATTGATATGTGAACAAAATATGTTCTCAGGTCCAGCAGTACACAATAAACAGCTATTCAAAAGTATTATATCTAAAAGTTTTATATAAATAAAAACATCAAATGCAAGCTTAACCTAAGGTCAAACTGTAAAATGCTGTACAATAAAGGCAGTACCATTAGAAAAAGACTGACTTGTTTGGAGGTGTTCCATGAGAAAGTCTGATCACTTTAAAAAGAACAGGTTTGCGGCTGAGGTCTGCAAAGCTGCATCTGAACAAAATACAAGACTTCTGAAACAATGTCCTGTAGACGGACAAGACCAAGGTGGAGATGTTGGATCATAATGCACAGAAACCTGTTTGGAGAAAACCAAACACATCATAACATCACACTCATCACACTATGGGTGCATTCACACCTGGCATTTTCATTCGAATCCTAGTCCATTTGCTGGCAAAGGCCGCTTCGGTGGAGTATTGTAAACGCACAAACAAACTGGTTGAAATCAAGGAAGCAGACTCAGTCCGTCTACAACCGCAAATCTTGGTCCGCTTCAAGTAAACCAAATACAGGAAGCGGACTACAAACCAAAGTGAATTGTGGGTTTAGCACATGGCATTGTGGGTAAACAGAACCAGACTATATGTGCGTGCGGTGGGGTAGGCAACTCTGGATGGGAGATATGTCTCGTGGTCAAGTGTGGAAGACATCAGTAAAAGTTCTTGTAGAAATATGAACTCAAAACTACTAGGATCTGATGCAGCTCCATGTTTAGCTGCTATGTAACAGAAACCAAAGTTGTTCTGCATTAACCAACACACGAACAACTTTTCTTCTTTGATGTGCCTCGTCTTCTCCTTTAGTAATTTTTGATGCAGAGCTACCTCTGGCCGAGAAAAAAACACATTTAAAAGGTCTGATTCGTTTGAGAAGTGAACGCAAACTCGGTCTGGAAGAATGTTGCACCCCCTAACTGAACCGAGTCCCCAATCGTACCGAGTCTAAAGGATACTCCTATCTGGGCTGGGATGATCTGGGCTTCTTCTGCAGCCATAGGACCAGGACACCTTGCAGTTATTGAGTGGACCATGACCTCCTCTGGATACCAAAGTATTCTGGAGTTAAAACATAAGTCCACCTGACTGACAGCTAAAGCTTGGTTGAGTAATATTACCAGACTGAAGGAGTAAAAACCAAATCTGCTTTTAGAGTGTGTTGGGTTTAATTTAAACTTTGAACTAGACCACCAAAGCACCACTTGTGCTTAACTATTACTGGTGATATTCACTGTAAATCAAACACACCCATTCACTACATTATTTGTAGTTGGCTTACATCATACTGGTGTCACTTTGGATGTGGTTTTTAACATTACTGGGGTAGTAAATTCAGAAAAATAGTCTGGTATTATTTGCACTTTTTTAATATTTAGAGATATAAGTGAAATACTGAACTTGTATTTTAAATTAATTGAAAATATCAACAGCCATTTAGAGTAAACATGGTAACCAGTTTAATTAGTGCATAACAACCTTCCACTACAAAATAGCTTTAAACCGGAGCCTGTTCATTAAATTCTTACATTAGTGAATCTCAGAGATTCAAGTGCTCCACGGCGCAAACAGCTAGAGGCAGTAGTCTGCAACAGGAACTGATAGAACCAGTTTCATTTGTGTGTAAACCAGTAAATTTTCATGGTTTTATCAACCATGATGAAAAAAATTTGTTTTGTATGGTATGTATGAGTTAAAATAGTTAATGGAATGTTTAGAAATAAGATGAAAATAGATTCCAATCAAGAAAGTTTGACATTACAAGTGTACTTCGAGGCCCCCTGGTAGCATGTGGGCCCCAAGCAGCCACTTTGCTTCGGACCGGCCCTGGCAGTGACTATGAAACAGGTTATCTTGATGAATGACTGTAAATAACAGAACAACCGCAGTTTGTACCCAGTAAACGAGCCTGGAGTTTTCTATCATCTGCATTCATGCCCTGTTGTGTCTTTGCAGGAAGCGTCCACCAGCGTCTGGCTCCAGTTCAGTGATGATACTGCTTCTCTCCTCTCCAGCTACAGCGACCTTCCATTTTTCATGCGTCTCTCATCTTTGGCTGAAACTGTGGTCATGGTAACATCCAGTCCTGAGCAGCAAATCTATGCCCAAGGTGATGGAGGTGGGCCTCTGGTGCAAGCAGAACTTCTGGTTTCTACCTGTGACGACCAGCTGATTTCCTCCAACTCCATCAGTGACAACAAGCTGCCTTTTAGTGCCTTATCCAACAGAGGAGGAGAATCTAGGAGGCTGGCGAGAGGGTCTGGGTGGGTTCGTGTAAACCTCGACCTGGGCTTTGCACGGCCAGTAGGGAAGAAGAATGAAGAGGATGAGGAGTTTGAGTTTGACATTTCAGATATGCTGTTTGGAGCTGACAATGACATGTACGTATCAAACGAGGACGAAAGTGGAAACATGAGCTCTGGAAGTACCAACTATGAGAAAGTCAAGGGAGAGACGGCTAACAGGAGGTGGAACAAGGACAACAGCCAATGGATCGTTAGTGGTAACACTCTGGAAAGAGCTGTGCTGCTTCCCAGTATGGAGGAAGGAACCGTGTACTTCTCCCCCAGCCATGAGGTCGAAGGAGAGAGGAGGGAAGAGGAGGAAAAAGATGGGCTTGGTGCTCCAGAGTTCGAGGTTGGCCTCGGTGCTATCCTCTCTCTGTTCTGTCTCTCAGCTGTCCTTTTCCTGGTAAACTGTCTGCCCTGTGCCCTGAGAGACAGAAGGAGGTCCAGAACCAAGACAGAGACCACCAAAGATCTGGAGGACAGAGATCCTGAGGGAGGAGATCCTGAGGACGGAGATCCTGAGGGTGGACATCCTGTGGTTGGAGATCCTGAGGGTGGAGATCCTGAGGACGGAGATCCTGAGGACGGAGATCCTGAGGCTAGAGGTCTGGAGGACGGAAATCCGGAGGAAGGAGATCCTGAAGATAAAGCTACAGAAAATCAGGACAACAGGGGAGAGAAAGAGGAGGAGCACTGTGAGAGGAAGATCACAGAGAGTGAATACGAGCTGAAGGAGACTCAGCCAGAAAATGATGCAAGTGATGAAAAACAAGAAGAGGTCATTTGCTGAACTTCAGCAAACACAATGAAGCTGCAAATAAATCAGCTGCGATGGTGAAGTATGACAGAAACACGTACTGGAGGTGTTAAAGTGTTGCGAAGGAAAAAATTTAAACCATCCCTGTCTGCCCAGTCCAGACCAGTCCAATCCAATTAATCTTTATTTATACAGCACTTTTCAAGCACATTGCAAATCAAAGTGCTCAACAGTTACTCCAAGAGTCTACACAGACTAAGCGGAGGCCCATGAAATGCTGTCTATGGTAACATATACCATAATTAATACAGTAATCATTTAAATTGAGTCTCTGTAAGAACACACAGTAAGGTGTTTAGGAAACATGACCTCTGTTTTGTCTGGATTCAGAAGAGGAAATTACTGGAAATCCATCTTGCTGATGTGACACGAGGTGGTGCAAACAAACATGAGTAGAGGGGTAGCATCAAATACAAGTGTTTTATTCCAACAGATCCATTTCAGTACTGAACTGCATTCACTAGCCCTGGTACCGCCTCTGGATACTCTGAAAGAAGAATATATCAGATTAGGAAAGTCTAAAAAAAAAAAAAACAAACCTACTGGTGGGGAGCGGGCCTACCTTAACTTAAAAACCAAAAGGAAAATCACCAAATGCTCCCAACACGCAAGCACACACACACACACACGCAAACCCCAAGTGATAAAACCACCAATAACCATAAATAAACAAAGGGCCAGATCCCCAACAGTGGCTCACAATTAATAAAAATTAGTTATTAAACAAACTCCAGAGGCAGCACCAGTCGCTTCTAAACTATGGAGGGAGGAGGGAAGCCCGAACAGGATCAAACAAAATACAACAAAATATATCTATAAAACACAAAACAAAAACAGTAGCATGCTGCCCTGCAAGACAAAACAAAAAGTTAAAAGTAGACATCAGGTTGACTAAGTAATACAGTGGGAAGAAACCTTCCATTACCAATTCAGCTTTGGATTCCAGTCCCCTCTTAGTCACCTTCCCAGGGAATGAGCTAAAAACCAAGGATACACATTTACTTAAAAGCAAAACAAAGGAACCCATGAGAAAGAAACTTAAAATACACACCTTGCTGAAGCCAAAGTAAACCCGCAGGTGCTGCAATTGTGAAAAGGGTTTGCGGTCCTGGCGCTACCCTTTTTATAATCCACTACCAAGCCAGGTGAAATCAATCATTCAATCATGGAGTAGGGTGGAGAGGCCAACCTGAGGAACTTGTACTACTACAATCGCATGGCAGTGTCAACACTGAAACAATATAACATGCAACTGTGCTAAAAACAGTGCAAAATATGCCCTAAGTTGTCAACAAGAGAAACAATGAGAGCAGATCCAGAAGAAGAAAACCCTTACATTGTAAAAGCATTTGGCTGTTTTGTCAGATTACCTGATGTTAGGAAAACAAAAGCATGAATACAATGAGCCATATTTTATGCTAGCAGCTGTTTAGCTAGCTTTTATGCTCTACTTAAACTAGATTAAAGTACCATTTACCTTCAGTGGATAAACATAAAATTAAAAAAAAGCCTTGAGATGATCGATGCTGCAGGAACAGCTCCAAAAATGGGGCGAGAAGTGAAAGAAGTGCTAATTGATCAAACAGGAA
>JBAFTB010000005.1:3455692-3468176 GCA_037177355.1 Melanotaenia trifasciata
TTTCATTTTTTTCCTCTTCTTTAGTATTAAAAATAGTATTGAGTATCAAGCACCGTCCTTTGTACCGGTATCGAGTTTGAAATTTTAGTATTGTGACAACCCTAACAAGTTAACAACTGCACAAGTTAGTGCAGCTTTAATTTAGTTTAATTCCTCTCTTTATCATAAACACACAGATGCTCACCCTCCTGTATGCTGAGGCCCGTCTGGTTCAGGCTTCCTGTTCCTGGATCCACCTCCTCCACCTTCACCAGCACCACATCTGCATCCTCGTCAGTCTGCACACACAGTTAAGACTGAAGTTACATCAGGAACCAGAACAGGATCAACTTCACATCAACAAACACATTCAGAGTGAATCCCAACAGCTCAAAGTCATCTCCAGAAGAGCTGGGACGCTGCGTTCAATGTACACAAAAATAAAAGAAAGCGATTTCAAGCACACATATCTTCCTGAATCGATTCAGTTCGATTCACAAACAGCCTATTTTGGTTCCATTTCGATTCACTTTGATTTTAACAGCCTGTTTTGATTCAATATCAATTCATTTACAGCTAACTGTGTAACACCACCTACTTGTCTTGAATATTAAAGACATTCTCAGATACCTATTTTTATCAGTTATTCTATCAGTTATCTGCGAGTAATCAGATTACTGTAATAATCTGATTTGACACATCTACATGCATTTCTATATTAATATAATATTACAGCGTTTCCCCTCATTCAGAACCAGAAATGCTGTGATGAAAAACCCACTCAGGACAGAAAAAAGTGAAACTTTTTTAATGTCCTGATGAAACGTTTCTTTCAGTGGAGCCGCTATAAATATTCTTAAAGTCCTGCCCAAGGGTTGCCGGTTCGATCCCGGCCCAGTCAAGCTAATGTCGAGGTGTCCCTAAGAAAGACACCGAACCCCTAATTGCTCCTGATGGGTCGTGGCTGAGCGCCTTGCATGGCAGCTTCTGCCATCAGTGTGTGAATGTGACGTACATGTAAAGCTCTTTGGATAAAAGCGTTTATAAACACAGACCATTTAAAGTTCAGATCTCGGATGACGTGTTGATGTTAATAAAACCTACAGAGAATATTTAAACTCGTAATACGACTCAGAAATTCCTGGAAGGACGTAGATTCAGCTTGTTCAGCTGCGCACGTTGCCGTGACAACTGTGAGAAATCCTCCTGCTTCTCAATGGAGGAAGATGCTTCCATCTTCACCTGCCTGAGAGAATCTAGAAAACTCTCATATTTTCGGATTTTCAGCCGGTTGACGTGTTTTCCGACGCGTGTCCTCTGACGGAAACCTGTGTGTGTGTGTATGTGTGTGTGTGTGCTCACTGCCGTTGACACAGAGAGCAGCTATGACATACCGTCATGGAGATCAGATAAATCAAATCAGACTGTTAACTGAAATTGGTAAATGGTCCATATTTATATAGCGCTTTACATCATACTTCACATTCACACACTTATGGTGGAAGCTGCCATGCAAGGCGCTCAACCACAACCCATCAGGAGCAATTAGGGGTTCGGTGTCTTGCCCAAGGACACCTCGACATGAACCCGACTTGACCGAGGATCGAACCGGCAACCCTTGAGTTACAAGACGACCGCTCTACCTTGCTGGGCCATGCCGCCCCTAAATCAAGAAGTATAAACCTCTTCTAGAGGAATTCTGACTTTAAATGGTGTCTGCAGTGTTAGCGTTAGCTGCTAAAATGAGCGGTGATACACTGAAAAATACTTCACAGGTTAAACTTGACATTAACACTACAATCCAGAAGAGCTCCATCACTGAACACCGGACACCATTTATCCTTCATTTCTCTTCCATCACTGAACTGATGGAAAATAACCCCTCAACTTTTGACCAGTTCCATATAAAAAGGATCCAGAACCACTGCAACCTTCCCTGTGTCAGAGACCCTCTGAGAAGGGCTGAAACTGGCTAAACTGTTCCAAGATCCAGGAAAAAAAATTGCAAAGGACTGAACATCTTTTTTTTTTTCTTCTTCTTCTTCTTTTTGTCTGTCTGCAACGTGGCAGAACTTTACTCCACGAAAGTAAACAAACATTTTGGGTATTTGGTCCTGAAAGTTGATGGTTACATCGTCATGCTCCTTCATGACCTACAGTTTCCCAAATTAATCTAAATATTCAGACGACCATGTTGGCTCAGTTCACTGCAGTCATGTCTCTGTTTGAGGTGAAGAAAAACAGGAAATCCTGTCACCGCCTTTCCTCCCGACGACGGGAAGTTTTGGAAAATCTCTGAACAACAGAACAAACTGCCAGATGGTTTATGATGAACTTTATCTGCTGCTGGGTTTCTAATCATTCCTGCATATTAGGGAAGATAACTCATTAAAATTAATACAGTTTTCAATCAGATTAATCACAGTTTACAAATTGATTTATCATGATTGATCACCAGCCTGAAATATGCCCGTTTTACTGGTATATTTATACAGACGGAGCAAGCCAAGCTTACAAATATTTGGTGTCAACTGACCTTCACTTTAGTGGTCACTTCAGCTGTTATAATCAGTTTAATATTACAAATAAAATCCAGACCTTAAAAAATATACATCTTTCTCAGCTTTTTCCTGGTCAGTGCCCCTGCCTGGTCCCCATCAAAACTTTTGTAGACCTGCCCCTGCATATCTGAAGTATAAGTCCTTTCTACCACCTGCCGGCTACTTTGTTAGAGAAGGTGCTGCTCTGATTTATAGCTCAGAACCTGTTCACACTTTCTCTCACCACATTCATGGTCCATAAATGATCAGGCCTGTGCCTCCAACATCTGCACAGCAGCAATGATTTAGATAACCTGTCCCCCTGCTTCCTTTTGCTGTTTCACTCTCACTAGATATCTGAACCAGATCTATCTTCATAGATGCGTGCATGTCTGTCTCATGACTAGTAGATTTTACAGCTGTTTCACTAGCAAACCTCATTAATACTGGCAGGTTATAAGACATAAAGGCAAACAATATTAACTGTAACAGGCTGTTAACATTCTTCATTTTTCAGCTTCATCTGTGCATGGGTCTGACTGACATGAGACTGATAGATGTAGTTTACTACTTTAGCTAGCACGTCCAAAAATAATACTTTGGGATAAATTTGTGCAGCTAGAACCACAAACTGCTGCTTTCCTCCTCAGCTGAACGATAAACAAGCGCAACAAGAGAGAAACACACTGCCTGATGACATGTTCAGAACCAATCCAACGAGGGATGGGCCATGAGTGGACTTGATCGAATAATTAGAATTTGCTTGTTGTTAACTTACAGCTAAGAGACATCATCATCTCCAGTGTGTTCTGTACGATGAGAAAGTGGCCTGGTGGAAAGGGATCACGGATGCGGTCGCGCTGCATATGGCTGTAGATAAGCTGCCTTTTTATACGGTAGAAAAACCCAACTTCAGTCGCGTTATTCACAAGGTTTTTAATAGTAGAGGCACATTTACATAAAAAACATGGCGTTTAATGTTTTTAACTGGACCCACTCTACCCACACAGCACCAGTTTAAACCAGCATCATATGGTCGCCTTTTGCTTTTATCAAGCCAAAATATTAAAACCACTGAGACGTGAAGTGAGGAACTGCTGGAAAAACCTGCATCCTATGATGTGACAGTAGCTGAATCATTTAAACCCTCTGAGACTTTCTGATGAGGATTTAAAAAAAATGTCACAAAACATGACTGAAGGTATCAGAGAAACATCATCAATCATTCTCTTCAAAGAAAACAAATTTGCTGACTCGTCCACAAAGTTTAAAGTGACATGTTCTGTGTCAGCAGCTGGAAGCAGGAACAGATCTACGGATGGAAACGCAGCTTTTAGAAATCAGGAAGGGTATTATTGACCTCTAGAAGTTGCTGAAATGACCTCCTGCTGCAGAGAGAACGCGTCACATCTGCAAGTCCAACCGGAGTCATGCAGAATTACTAAATTAACATTTCATTTCAAACATACGTTAAGCCAAGCCAACTTTATTTATGAAGCCCTTTAAATCAGTGAGTACTGACCAAAGCGCTGAACAGTAAGAATACAGAAAACATTTAAAAAGACATTAAATAAATGTAAAAACAAACCATGTAAAAAACGACCACAACTAAAATATTTAAAACAAGATAAAATATATATAAAAAAACAAAAATAACATTAAAATCAACTCTCGCTGGGTCAAAGGCCACAGAGAAGAAATGGGTTTTAAACAGATTTAAAAAAGGTCAGAGAGGATGTCTAACAGCTCGGTGGCCTCTGAGCTTACGTCGCGTCCCTGACGCATCCAGGACCATCTGGTCAGCTGGCCTGAGGGACTGGGAGGGACATGCAACAGCTCAGAGGGCATTCAATGTCTTAAAAATTAATAAAAGCATTTTAAAATGAACCCTAACCAAGAACAGGCAGCCATTGTAGCGAAGCCTGTTAAAAGACGTGCAGCAGCGTTTTGCACGTGGCATAACACGACATAATGTTAACATGAATGGCATTTAACCAGCTAAACTGCAGACAGTAAAACATATTTAATGTTTTTCCTCCTTTCTCTACAACTTTTTATCTCCTGCTTTATAGGCTGGACAGTCATCCTCCACAATCACGCCATGGGTCTTTTTTCTAGAAACTACAAAATCCGACAAAAATGACTTGATCCACCTGTTTGAAGGGAAACGCGCCTCTTGTGCAACTTGCATGAACTACAAGAACTTGCAAAAGCTACAAGAGGGAGGTGGTGTGAAGACAACTTCATCATCAACATGGACAAGACGGAGGAGCCACTGCTCATCCAGGAGCTTGAAGTGGAAAAGGTGAGCATTAAACACCTACATCAGTGAGGACATCGTATGGACACTTAACATCACACAGCCGATTAAGTGGAAGTTTATTAGTTCTAATAAGGTCTAATAAGGGCCACAGAAACCGCTACAGCTGCTGTTAAAAGCATCTTGACCAGCTCCATATGGCACCACTACTGTTATAGACCATCAACACCTGCAGAGTGATGAAGACCAGGATGCAGAGCATCTACCACCACAGGAGGACCCCACCCACCCCAGGCATACTTCTACTCTCAGGCCAGGGGACCCATAAAATGCAAGACTTCTAGACTAAATAACATTTTCTCAGTACCAAGAGGCTCCTGCACAGGAGTTTACAACTGTGAGTCCACCTCATGCAGCCGAATTGACCGTTTACTTTCTACGGTGCACATGTTACTACACATTAAGTGCTGACTACTGAACACAGCTGGAAGTGCACACCAATTTCTACATGTAGTTTATTTGCAGCTCCATTTTTGTTTGCATAGTTTATATTTCTATTTTATTTTTCCACACGCTGCCAATAGTTTTGTTATTGTACACACTTTTATTACTTGCCACGTACAGACTTTCATTACTTTCAGCAGGAACAAAGAAAAATGTTCATTGTACAGGCAAACATGTTTCCTTACTGTGCATATGACCATAAACTTTGAAATAATGATAAATTAACAGTAAAAGTAAGGAAATGTGTTGATTATTTTTCCTCTTAAATAATGCCTGTGGATGTTGTAAAAGTCACCTTTTACAACAAGGTATATTTTATAAGGATTGTGCTTTGCTGGAATGAACACGGCTACAAGTGAGGGTAATGCCCCCCAAAAAGTCCATCAAATGTGTCTACATTCCCTGCAATGTTCTCCTGTGGAGGTGATTAATTGGGCTTTCCAACCGTGTATAATACAACACAGATTGGCCTCTTGAAAGGGAAGAAACAATCCAACAAACATGGCTTTCCTTGCGTTTTGTGTTAAGTTTAGTTGATGTGTGAACAGTTGACCCGATTCTTTGTGTAATGATAGTTTATATTTATACCATGTTTGCAGTCTTGGTGATAACACAGATTACAGTTTTCATTTTAAGCCTCATTCAGCTGAAATCATGAAGCAGAGCCCACTTAGGAAAGGTTCAGTCCCTCCTGAAGGCTGGTAGCTAAACTCTGCTCACGTTTAATTAAAACGGGATCAGTCTCAGAAGGTAAACTTTCACTGAGTTTAACATTTTTTAAATAAATTATTTAAAAGTTGTTGAGCAGAAAGCCTGCAGTGAACATCCAGTAAGGACACAGCTCATTTCTGCTCCCATGTCTCCTCAGGATAAAATTCAGGATGGCTCTTCTGCTGGTGTGTTTTCAGGTTTCTCATCCAGGCGAATCCTCTGCCACACAACCTACAGCTGTACGGCTTCTCGCCAGTATGGACTCTGAGGTGTTTCCTCAGGTTCCCCGCCTCGGAGAACATCTTCCCACATACGGAGCAGCTGAAAGGTTTCTCGCCTGTATGCGTGCGCTGGTGGATCTCCACCTTCTTGGGCCGGTTAAAAGCTTTTCCACAGTAGCTGCAGACAAACAGTTTTTCCTTGCTGGTTGGAGGAATCACTGCACCGCTGCTGCTCGGAGGAAGAGACGAGCTGCAGCCGGTCCAGCCATTAACAGAGGAGGAGGTTGATGGGAGATTGGCCCCAGACATGGAGTACGAACTGGACAGAATCCTCCTTTTTATTTTAACACCCGAGTGTTCATCAAAGAAATCCTCATGGAAAGCATCATTGCTGTCATAAACCTTTAACTGAGGGTCAGCGCTGCCGTCACAGATAAAACCGAGAGAGTTCACAGCCACCGGCTCTGAGTCTCTGCCATCAAATGTAAGGAGAGGAGGGGAGCCACTGACCTCCACTCCTCTGCTGCTGCTGAGCTTCGTCTTTCCAGGCCGGCTCTGGAACTGGGATTGAGACTGGCTGGAAGTGAAGTGGACGTCCTGCTCCTCCAGACCTAGCCTTGGTCCTGCAGATCCACGACGGACACGCTCCAGCTCTCCTACAGAAAAAAAAAACAAAGACCCAATATGTTAAAACTGTACTTTTCCACTGTGTTAACAGCTTTGTGTGTCAGATGATTCAGTTAAATCTGGAATATTTGGAGGAACTACAACTAGTCCATCCTGGTGCTGCTGGGTGGAGCTGTAGAGAATTCTTGGAGAATTAAGTTGTTTTTCCTTCTAGCGGTTAAAACAAAATGAGAGTCTGATCCTGACCGAGAGCTCAGAAAATCTGACCCTGAAGCTTTATGTCCAACCCAAAGATGTTCGACAGCAGCAGAGGAAGATGAAGATTATCTGGAGACGAGAGGAGTGCGTTTCATTAATCTGACCGATAAACTGTCCAACTACTTTTTTGCTGTCCCAACAATTGATCTGAGACTGTGAGGCCAAGCTGACATGTTTGATTAATTAATTTATTTTCATGTTTTAAGATGTCGTCAGATCCTCGTGAGACAATCAGGCTATTCCAGAACTCGAGGTCCAACAAGCCGGGACAAAGCGATGCAGAGAGGACGAGGTTTGCACCTGACTTATCACAACATTCCAGCCTTGTTTCTGGGAGAGCAGCCAACAACAATCTGTGTTTCCACTCTGCAGCGGCTGTTCCCCGGAAAACACGTCCGTGACGCATAAGATCAGGTCATATCTGGGGAGGTGCTGTGCCACACCGTTACAGACTAGACCGAGGCTGGCCAACTCCGGTCATTGAGAACTGCTGTCCTGCAGGTTTTAGGTGGTACACTGCTCTAACACACCTTATTTAAATGAAATCGATCTGAGAGCTTATCTAGTTCTGCTCAGTGACTCATTCATTTGAATCAGATTTGTTAAAATAGGGAAACATCTAAAACTTGCAGGACTGCAGGAGTTGGGCACCCCTGGACTAGGCTGCGACAAGGACCAGCTCTAGACCACCAATGTATGTATGGCCTCTGTATGACAACATTCTGTTTCTTGGACAGAAATTGGACGGAGCTATAATTCGGTGGGACATTCTTGGTTACTGACAGGCACAAATCTGTTTCTTTTGCCAACATGAGCTGCTACAGGAAGTCAGAGGAGACTGAAAGGAAGCGTTCATGGTGCCACACTCACCGACTGGGGAAAGTAGGCCTGCAACTAATGACTATTCTGATGGTCGATTAGTCATCGACGATTAAAACGACTCGTCGACTAATCTGATTATGTATCTCATAATTATTAAACGGCTCTTATTTCACTTTGAGCTTTTAAATCTTGCATTAGGTTGTTATGTAAGTCCGATGACCCGATGAAGTTGACTGTTGGTAAACACACCCAACACATATGCACATGTACGGCGATGGGCAGCTGTGACCAGGAGAAAAGGCTTGCGGTCAGACGTGAAATCAGCCTCTAGGATCTGATGCAGCTCCATGTTTCATTCTGATGTGGAAACAGAAGTCATCCTGCATTGACTAATAGATGAACCAGTTATCTTCTTCGCTGCGCCTCGTCTTCATTTTTGACGTAGCGTCGCCTTTGGTGAGGAGGGGAAAACATCGTTTAAAAGTTCCTGTTTGTTCGAGTAGGGTAGCGTGAACTCGGGCTGGAAGAACATTGCATCTATTTCAGCTTTTTGTCTGTTCCAGCAGCGAAACACACCCGGTGGCTGGAAAACCAAATATTATTCCCTCTGAGGTCAGAAGAATTTCAAAGCTTCACACAGCTTTGATATTCATCCTGCTGACTTGTTACCTCTTAACTACTTAATCCAGAAATTTCCATCCTTTGTTGTCTTAGATTTGGTTTTATTACATAAATGTTTAGGTTGAGATTGGCAAGAAATAATTTACTTGCTGGGTTGTGAAGGGAACACGGCTGTTAAGCAGCAGCTTATTTGTTTAGGGTTTGTAAACCGAAGGTTACTGAACTTTTAATTATATAGAAGAAATTTTAATATAAAAGTATGAAACACACTACTTATGAATTTATCGTTGAATTTTGCAGTAACAGTGTGCAATCATTTTCCAGCACTAACCAAGACAAAGTTTTGTTCATGGCTAAATTTTCTGTCTAACAGAATTTGAGTTGTTGGTGGCTTATTGATCGGCCTGTAACGTTCTCATCTGTCGATGTTGGTTAAATGAAACCATGTAGGACTCTATTTGTGTGACATGTTTGCATGTACATGTGCTGCTCCAGCATCAGGACCAGCTTCCCCGTCATCAGCAGCGGAGGCTTGAACATATTTAACAGCTGGCAAGTTTTAATGTCTCTTGAAATAATGAAGTAATCATGAACTCCTGATGATAACGATGAGCTTAATGTTTAATAATATTGTATTCCAGTCTTTTTGTTTTTGTCCCAGTTATTTTGTTTTTATATAACTAAACAAATTCAGGTGTCAAGCTCCTCCTGTTCTTTACTATTATTTTAAATACAACTAAGTAGGCTGGCGATTAATCGAATTTGAATCTCAATTACGATCTGGGTTTTCAGTGATCATAAAAATGAAATGATACGATTATTTGCTGTTCTCAAGTTTCCTCTTGTACTGTTTTCAGATGCAAGTCGAGCGCCGCTGGCATTGCAGCTCTGCTGCAGACTCCTCCCACCGCTGTAGACTCCTCCCACTGCCTGACCGCTTTGCTTTTATTAACTCGAGTTGCAAACACCTCGCCAGTTAAGGTGTGGACACATGGGAGGCAACGTCGTTCTGTCTCCATCATTTTCTATGGAACTTGAGGCGAAAATCGCTGCTCTTCTCAGGCGACATTCGTGCACATGAAATGTTGCGCTCATTCATGTAGACGATTCGACACAAGAAAATAGAAAAATGTTGCATTTTTGTGAGTCGCGACTAAATGATCCACCAGCTCCCCAGACAGAGAGATAATAAACGTTATAAACAAACAAAACTTTTTATTCTCGCCAAAGACCAGTGCTCAGTTAACACATGAACAACCCTGGATTTAAGAAACTCATCACCACTTTGGACAAACTACTGTTTGGTATCACTGCCATCTTGTCACCAGGTTTGTGGAGTATCCTCCCTGCCCTGTATGGTGAATGTAGTGAAGGTGTGTGAAGGACGTTGCTACAGTCCAATGTTTTGCCACCGCTTCGGACCTGTGGTCAAGCCGTACTTTACATCCGTCGATGACCTGGATTTCAACGTGAAAACAAAATGTCTCCAGACTCATTTTTCCCATATCGCACCGGCTGCTGGTCTGAGACAAACAAATGCTGCTGGGACCTGGAGGAAAGAAACTAGTCTGTATTACCACAGACAGCACTTCAAATGTCACACTGTCACACAATTTTCCCATAACCGAGCAGCCCTACAACTAAATATCCTTAAACATCTGTTTGGTTATTGCTAAGGTCAGTTCAGACTTAAATCTACTCCATTAGAGGACTTCAGTCAGTCTGTCATGCCAGAGCAGGAAGAATTCTGGTGACATCTCTAAATCATCAGGATAATTGCTGTTTTTTTTTTTAAAGCTATAGAAGCTTGCTGTGAGAACTGAACGTTATCAACAGATGGTCAATGACTCTGCTCACTTCTGCAGATCAGGCTGTTTTATCAGGAAACAGTACAGAGATTCAAACTGATTCAAACTCAAAGTTAGTGATACAGCACCACCTGGTGGTCAGAACCAGAACTAACGGAGGCTCAGAGCTGGTTTTTCATGAATCAGTACGTTTGAACTGTTTCCAATATCTTCATCACAAACTCTGAACATTTGTGATGTTTTATTCTGACAATGAACCAAAACTCTTCAGACAGAACGACCTGACATCACTGACAGCTGACGGTGTCCTGCGTCGTCATGGTGATGACGAGAACTTCAGGTTACTTCTGCTCCGTCATTCACATATGATGCATACAGCAGGAACTTTGTCACATTCCTGCTGTTTCCGGATGTTTCCAGTTATTAAAAAAAGAGACATATTTCCAAGTCGCACTGCTGCAGTTGGTCTGAAACACAAGAACTGTGGGTTTTATCTGCACTTACCAGCATCTGGGAGAGGTTCTGGTTCTGCAACTCGCTGGATGTTTTCCACCTTCTCCTCCTTCACCAGCACCTCATCTGTCTCTACCAGCTGCACATCTGGAGACTGAACAGAAAGGTTTGTCAATCAATCAGGAGAAACGGCTCTAACAGCACAGACAGAAACAGCTAAAGTCTTACCGTCTGGTGGATTTATTATTGTTTAAACCACAAGCTGCTTGTCCTCCATTCACCTCTGTGTTTCTGTCGTGTTCTTTTTCTTTATAATTTAAAAAAGGCATTGCGCTGCTATGACGTCACGCCATCACACGGCTGACGAATCTATCGCTTTCCAGCTTATATACCAAGGGTGGCCAATGGAGTTCTTAACTTAAGAATAATAAGGAGGAAGCGGATTATCTGCAGATGTAACTGGACCACACACATCACTGAACCAAGCTGATGCTACTGAACTGATGCGTCTTAGCCATCCAGTACACAGCTAGGTTGTAGCTGAGGATCACCACCAGCGGCTGCCTTCTCCTCTGGTGGGTTTACCATCTGCATTAGCAGGAAATACTGAGTGGAACCAGAAAATGCTGTTTTATCTCTGATAATTTACTAGTTTGAACAGACTTAGATTGCTCTTATTGCTCATGTTTGGTATATAACATTTTTCTGTGATGTAACAGACTTCGATGTTCACAGGCCGTTTTTGCCCTCTTACCTCAGTCTGCATGCTTTCAGGAAGGATCAGCTGAGGTGTGTCATCTTCTACAGCTGCTCTGCCAGACCACAGAGTCACCTGTCGCTCAAACACACCACCTGTACGACAGAAAAAAACATGTAATCAGGCTCCTAATAAACGCAGAAGATTGAAGTGGTCTTAGTGGTTTCTTTGGGAAGAAACTAGTGTGATGATAAAGAGAAGTGATATTATGCATAAATACATGAAAACACTGAAATACATCCTAAAATTTAATAAAAAATTCAGCTACAGTTCTTCAGCTTTATTTGTTGGTAAAATGCTCTAACAGATACCAGCAGATATAATATAAAAGGACACGCCCCTGATATCAGGACTCAGGAAAAAGAAAGAATACTGGACTTTGTGGTGCATTCAAGTGCTGTTTATTTAGTTCAGACAGAGGCAGCAAAATGTGTCAAATCTTCTCTCTGAATCAATCCTCCAACATGAGCTGTACGAGGCGACAGAGGAAAAACCCTCTGAACAGTGCATTATATTTAATTTAATTAACTTATTTAACTGTTTATTTTAACATACATCATACAATAATATAAAGTTTATTGTGCCATAGCATATAACACTGTACACTACAATGTACAAAGCAGTGGCTCAGGCGGTAGAGCAGGTCGTCCAATGACCAGAAGGTTGGCGGCTCGATTCCCACTCCCGCAGTCATCTGTTGTTGTGTCCTTGGGCAAGACACTTTACCCTCCTTGCCTCCAGTGTTGACATCACTGGTGAATTAATGAAGATGAACGTTCGGTGATAGTCGGGGAGGCTGTAGGCGCGGACTGGCAGCCACGTCTCCGGCAGCCTGTCCCAGGGCACCTGTGGCTACACACGTAGCTTACCGTCACCAGGTATGAGTGGGGAGTGGACGAATAATGGAAACACAATTGTAACCC
>JBAFTB010000005.1:3475288-3486853 GCA_037177355.1 Melanotaenia trifasciata
CTATCGATGTGAAACTTGTGTCATGGGCGGGTCCATGTTACTATTGGTCATTCTCAACCGAACTGACAGCTGGGTGGTGATCATTTCTGCATGAAATGTTGTACATTAATTCAAAATATCTTTCAGTACATACATTGATAAAAATAAATGGCAAATTGTTTCTATTTGTGGCTCACAAAAGGTATATGAGTAATCGATATGAAGGTTAAATCTCTCTAGCATCTTTTTAACTGGGTACACATTATGTAAATTATTATTTCAAGTGCATGATGCTGGAGTTTAGTTTTAAGAACACAAGATCAAACACAAGCACTATACATTTAAAACCCAGTCACTTATCACTCAATCAGACTGGATAAATATGTAAACGAATAAAGTGCAGCACATGTACGAATGTATATGAAAAGACGCCCGTAACGTAACAAGAATAAAACACTCAAACAAAAAGGCCAGGCAGATGTATACAGCTCACAGCAGGGGTATGTGCTGCAGAGCATTTATCTGACTATGAGAACAGGTTTGTTTGGTTAAAAGACAGTTTTTGACTTTGGATTTAAAAATGTGTGGTGTGTTCTCTTATTACTGGTGGTACAGTTTTCCAGGTGTTTCTACCCCTCATTGATAGTACAGATTGACCCAAAGTGGTGCATCTGTGGGGTCTCAAAATCTCCTCTTGTGGTGGCCCTAGTGGTCCTTCCAGTGAGTGATTTTAATGTGACATATCCCTTTATTGATAGCAGTGCAAGTTTAATATTTTGTGAATGGAACAGGCATATTTGAAAGTTTAATAATTCTCAAAAAATAAAAACCTATATTTGCTGAGACTATGTCAGTAATAACTTTACCTGTCAAAGATTTCTAGAGCCTTTTTGTGCAGTGATTCTACAGGTTTGAGTGCAGAGAGAGACCAGTTTGTGAATCAATAATCAATATAAGAGAAAACCACGGCATGCAGGAACATTGTGGATTTTGACCCTTCCTCAGTTATGTGTTCTACCCGATGCTGAACCACAAAAACCCAGAGACAAAACATAATGTAGGTAAACCAAAGACTGAAGCATGATGATTGTCATGGAGGAGACCTTAAGTATGAGCTAGTGACCAGATAATCAGCTCTCACATTTTCCATTTTTTCTCCAGCAAGCACAGAGCTGGAAACTTGTTCCTGTACCTGCTACCAGGATGTCCACCGTCCACCAGTGTCCTGTCTACCAGACCGGCTACATCATGAGCTTTGACCTTCTCTGCCAAGTGTGCACACTGTAAGTGCTGTAAGAGCATTCTCATGGGCTTTCTCTGTCTGCCACATTGGCCGTGCAAGGCTGTCTCACAGGCTTATGTTTCCTCTGGACAGGATCCTCTATAAAGTCTAAGAGCTCATTCTCCACAGGGATTTCATCCTCTAGCTCCTCTATGACCCACTCTGTTCTGAGTGTTTTGTCATTGATGGATTTGCACTCTCTCTCTCCTATGTGTTGGCATTGGAGCGGTTTACTCCTCCCTACTCTGCTCATTTTTAGGAAGGATAAACCCACTAGCAATAGCCCTAAAGGGCTGTGCTATTCTAAAGGTGGAATTATACCGTGTGTGTGTGTGTGTGTGTGCAGCACGTTACGGCTGCGCCGTGGCCTCCAAAACCAAAACCAGAACTTTCTGAGTGAAATCCAGATTATTTGGAAGCATTTTGTGGTGTAATTGATTTTAATTACATCAGCGAGATCCAGAGGTGAATATAAATCCTTCCTCCCACTCTGTTCTTCCAAACAACCTTCATATATGAAACTTTCTCAGAATCACGCTGACATGGGGGCACACACTACACACTACACTACACACTACACTACACTACAATGAAATAGTAATGGGATAAATTATAGTTGTTTTTGTCCTCCTCCTTTCACTCGTGTGCCCTTACGCAGATTGTTCTCTGGGTGCTTGCACACTTTGCCCACAATACACACACCTTTGACGTACAAAGACACCTGTGACAGACAGGTGGGAACTTATTGAGCGGATGTCATCACAGCTGATCTTCCTGTCAGCTAATGCTAAACTAGACTGACTTCCTGAAGTAGATCCATGTTAGATTTCTGTCCTAATTTGGGACCTGTGTTGCAAAGTTATACGAACTACTAATCTGGTGAATATCCAGGTGGGTTCTCGTCCATGACAAGAAGAGACAGGTTGGACTTTCCTTGACCATCACAGAGGTAAATTATACCATCTATGTAGGATTGTGGTCTCTTCTCTGGACCAAAATACATTAATTTTTTCTGAACAAAACAGACTGAAATCAAACAGGAAATAACAGCAATGACGCTGTAACATTAAAAACCAACCAAAGAGCTTCACAGAATAAAAATGCAGCATCGAGGTGGAAGTCCTGGTAGGTTCTGTCCTCCAGCTGCAGATACAACTCATCTGTGTGATGCAAGACTTTTCCTACTTTTTTATGTTTGATATCAGACAATTAAACAATATCTCTTTATTTTTCTCTGTAGTGTTAATTCATTTAGTTAGTTTCATTCTTTTTATGCAGTATGTCATTTCAGAGGATTACTAAATATTTGCAAATGTGTGATGTTATTTCTTGAGGTAGGTGATGCAGAAAAGACGGTTAGGAGGTAAAAAGAGCTCCGAACACCAGCTTGGTGAATAATAAAAAAGGTTTATTACAAGAAGTCTGGCATCTACAACAGATCAGTAGGATCTGTGAGGACTGACCGTCTGTATCAGATCTTTTTTATATAGAAACACAAAAACATTTCTAAGTTCATACCTGGACCAATCATAAGACTTGCATACACGGAGCATAAGACACTGTTCATGTATGGAGCCTAGAATTCACTGAATCCTAACGGTGAACAGACTAGCTCAGCTGAAGTTGGGTAGAGCAGCAAAATTTAATCACCATGTGATGGGATGTTAAAGGACAGACACTGCACATGCTTCATATTAATTCTTTTAAATAAATGTTAACTGAAGCTGAATAACTGAACTAAACAGAGATGTTTTAGCTTCACACTCAGTAGAAATGAATTATTTCTTCCTCTCAATAACTCAGAGGAGAAACACAAGTGATTCCCATGTGACTTCTAAAGGGATGTATCTGGTAAACTTAACGGTGCGGGCAGGTGATTCAGAACATGTGGGATTTATCAACAGCTGATTACTGGCTGACATGCTGCAGCTGGCCTCCACATGTTTAATAATTACAAATTCTTTTGTACTGACATTCTAAATTTCATTCCTAGGATGGAGTTAGGACAGTTTCTACGAATGAATGACCCTGGACCCAAGTCTCCAGGGAAGGAATTAATCTGGTCCTCCGAACTGATGTGACTTCATATAAACATATTTGAAAATGATGACAAAGCAAAGCAGGCTCTTTGTAAAGGTTTTACATATTTAATGACACCCAGACACCATTAAATACCATCATAAAAGAATAGTCAAATTATTGGTTTAAGCTGTGGAACCTACAGCTATCACCAGTTACATCCAAATATGAACACATATAAACACAATTCTGACATTTAGCTGGACTTGCCATATTTTTACAGTCTATACCCCCCATTTAATTAAGAGCAAAGGATAAATTAAAAAGACTCGACATTTTTGGCTTGGTTGGTACAAAATGTGGAATAAACACACACTGACAATCAAAATGTAGTTGTGAACACAATCACACATAATAACGTGCAGCCTGAGCTACTACACTCACAGCAAAGTGCTGACATGTAGGATTCAACTCAGATTTCTGGAGAAGGGCGCTCATTAAAGATGCTGCAGTGGTCCACATAATTCCCCAAACTTCACCAACAAAGTCTCCAGATTCCATCAAAATCCTGTGGAAACATTTAAAGTGCTTTTTGAAACCCAGTTTTCTGAGTGAGCATCCAGGAATGGAAGTCTTGTATCACCCAAAGACAGGAAGAAGTGTTTGTTTGTCCCATCAACTCCAGAGCTGCTCTTTCTCATTCCTCACCAACACAGCCTGAAAATATACAAATAAAAAAGCCAGAATGCAGTGTTGGAGCAGTTTGGTCAAAATTTAATTATGACCATAATTTTAATTTAAATGTTCAATCAGAAGTGTGTAATTAAAAAAAAAAAGGCGCAACAAAAACAGCGTAAAGGCCAAATGAAGATATATTATTTAAACTTTTCTCAATTTCAGACATTTTCTCTAAGGGAACCTTGCGGTTTAAGTCTCCAACAACTTTTTGGTTTTAGTTTTGCTTTTAGCCAAAGTTCTTTACCAACTCCTGAAGCTTAGATTAGCTTCTTTAGCTGCTCGACGCTAACACTCAGCACCTGGTTTACACATTAGCCTCAGAAAAAATTATGTCAAAAGAGTTGTACGGCTAAAAATAAACAAAAAACTGGAACACCTGCAGATATAAAGGCTGAAGTCTCCCTCATGGTCCTGTATGAAGAATGTGTTTAGCTGAGACCTGCCGATTTTCAAATTCTAGCACAGTTCATACTCCAACCAGCAGGGGGCAACCAAGAGAGGCGCTGCATGCCAGGTAGAGCAGAAAAATTAAGCAAAATTCTATTAGTTACTACTGTTCTACTTTTAAATGTTTGGTTTTATCCACTTAAAGAAAGAACAGCTCAGATTTCCAAATTTAGTGATAATATGTCCCTGAAATTAGTTTCCACTTGACTACATTCATGTACAACCCCAATCCTAAAAGCTCTGGGAAGCTGTGTAAAATGTAAATAAAAACATGATGCAATGTTTTGCAAATCACACCACCACCCGTTTTATTTCCAGTAGAATATAAACAACACATCAGATCCTGAAATGGAGATATTTTACCATTTCATTAAAAATATGAGCTCATTTAGAATCTGAAAGCAGCAACACGTCTGTAAAAAGTTGGAATAGGGTCCAGGAAAGGCTGGAAAAGTAACTGGTACAAATAAAAAGCAACTAGGGAGGTAATGACAACTATTGAGAGAGAAAGATGGACAGAGGTTCACCAATCTGAGACAAAATGGGTCTAAAAATTGCGGAACAATTCCAGAAAAATGTTTTTCAATGTAAAATTGTGAAGACTTTGAAGGTCCACCATCTACAGTGAATAATATCAAAAGATTTGGATACTGAGGAGGAATCTCTGTACACATGGGACAAGCTGAAGATAAAAAAAAACGGATCCTTGTGATCTTGGAGCTCTCAGGCAGCTCTGCATTAAAACCAGACATTATTTTCTCCTGGAAACCACTGCATGGACTCAGGAAGACTTCCAGAGACCACCGTCTGTGAACACAGTTCACAATGAAATCTATAACTGGTCTCCTAACCTCCCAGATGTTTACAGATAGATGTTAAAAGAAGAGGGGATGCTACACAATCCTAAACAACACCCTGGAACTACTTTATACAGACAAGTTGCTGCCATCAGATTCAAAATGAGCTGATATTTTCCCATAAAAAGGTTAAAATCTCTGTTTGAACATCTAATGTGTTGTTTATGTTCTACTGGGAAAAACATATGGGTTGATGACATCACCAAATCATTGCATTCTGGTTGTATTTACATTTTATACAGTGCATAGGGCTGACAAATTTAGAATAAGATTTCATTTATAATGATTTTTCTTACAGATTTTGTGATTTATTTTAAATTCCAGCTTCTGGTCAGTGTTCACACTGAAATATATTTTTTATAGCAGATGCTCTATATTCTAACAAGGACATAAAGTTCAAACATGATGCAACCTGTGGCCAAAACACTGAAGCTTCCTCTAGAACAGGCTTATGTTTTGTCCTTGTGGTTAAAACTAAACAGTCTGATGTTACTGAGCAGCTTCTCTCTACGTGATTTCTGCATTAAAAATGCCAGAGTTCCATGTTATGCTGAGAACTTCATTTCCATCACGGAGACGCAGCTGAACAAGCTGAAGCTACTTCATTGTAAGACGTTCTGAGTCGTATTACGGCTTAAAATGGATCCAGTATTTTTGGTCAGTTGTATTAATGTCTTGTGAGATTTGACCTTTCAGAATATTTCACTCAGTAAAACCGTCTTTATCAGGACATTCCCCACAAGTTGGACTGTTTTCTGTTTTCAGTGTCTTTGGTCTCAGCATTTCAGTCTTATATGAAAAATTAGTCCACGATGAGGTCTGAACATGTGACTTCACAGCTGAGTGTCACATGACGTTTACTGTCACACAGGAAATACGACTGACGCGGGTCGATGTGTAAAACTGTGGAAGCTGCAGGTTTAAACCTGGATCGGGTGCCATGTAGCATAAAAATTAATCACTCTCCTTTGTGATTTGCAACATTTTAAACTGCGTTTTTAATTTAAAGTTGATTTATCGCTCAGCCCAACATTTTTGGAGTGGAGGTTGTACTTAACATTTAGAAATGTGGAAGTATGTAAATTTCCATTTAAACTGACTCAAAACCTCAATGTGAATATTTATTTAAATACAAGAAGAACAAATTAATCTTTGAGGACTGAAAGTTTCAAACGAATGAAACATGAAAGAAGTGACAGGAAAAGAAATCTAGCTTTAGAATTCACAGCTGAATAATGCAAGAACGGATTTCTTTTCGTAAGTTTTAAATTGCATGTGTCAGCTCTTTACTTGGTTACTGCACAACTTAATGCTCCAAAGATATGGCTGAGTCCATCCTGCTCGACCAGGTGGGCAGAGGTACATCATACCGTCTGCTCCCATCTACAGTCACACAGAAACCATCACCCACCGGTCCAGGATCAGCCCTTGTGTGTTGACCATATAAACCAGACAGCATGTCACAAACAAGAACACTTTATGAAATCCAAAAGCAAGCACTTTGTCTAGGTGACCATTTTAAACCATGAAACCACAAATAAGGAAAATCCACCTCAAAACAGATTTCACAAACAGCTGTGATGATCTGGAACACACAACATTACATACGGTGGTACATCAGTATACATCCGTCTCTGCTTCGACAGGACCAGAAAGATCCTCCAATCAGGGTCCAGACTGTGTGAGGATCAGTTCTGGATGCTGCTGCTGGGTCTACAGGCCACACTGAGACTGCTGACGGTGTCTTCTAACACTACACATCTGGCTGAAGGACTGTCCACAGCGTGAGCAGCTGTAGGGCTTTTCCTGCGTGTGGACCGTACGGTGCCTCTTTAGGTGGCTTGATGAGATGAAACTCTTTCCACACAGCGTGCAGCGGTAACGTCTCTCTCCAGTGTGGACAAGGAGGTGGACCCTCAGGTTGTTGGGCTGGGCAAAGCCCTTTCCGCAGTGGGGGCAGGTGTAGGGTCTTTCCCCCGTGTGCACCCGCTGGTGCAGCTCCAGGGCGGCAGAACTGGGGAAGACCCGCCTGCAGATGGCGCAGACCATGGGCTCTTTAGAGGAAGCAGCACTGTTTCTGTAAGGCCGCCTTTGGTTAGCTGTCGTGGCAGAAGGAGCTGTAGGGGCAGGGGGTGGAGGTGGAGGGGGCGGTGCAGTTATGACAGCAGCGGCAGCAACGGCAGCCATGTCAAAGGAGTTTGCGAAAGCAGCCATTTCATGAGAACCACCTGCAAAGAGCATGGTGGGGGGGCCATCTATGCCGTCTCCCTGTGCAGGAAAGGAAGCAGAAGGGTGTCCGGTCTCTGCGTTCCCCAAACCCAACTGGGCAACTGCATATGCCGCACCAAGATGGCTGACCCGCTCCTGCATCCAGGCCAGATCCATACCCAGACTGTTGAGGCGGTCCGGACTGGACTCATCTGATTCCACGGGGGCCGACAGATGAGAGGGAGGAAGTTCGTCATCTGTAGTGTCGTCTGGTTGAATCTCTGGCTTCACTGCACCATCTGCCAAGCTGCCTGTAAGGTCCCTGCATGCAGCTTCGGTAGCTTGAGATCCACAACTGAGGACCTTCAGACTGCTGCTCGGAGGTTTCGTGGACTTGCGTTTTGCTCGCGGTTTGCAGGTCAAGTCCATTGTGGCATCGGTTGAAGGTGGTGAAGCCTGTGCAGTGCTGGAGGTAAAGCTGGTGACATTTGTGTCAAGAAGAACATCAGTCGTTGGGTTTTCCTCACTGGACTCCGGGGCTGAAGAGGAGCAGACGGACACGAGAAACAGAGTGAAGGAAAACATAGAGAACCCTTCCTGTCCTGTTTGATCAGAGATGGTCTGAGTCTCTGAGAACCATCTGTAATGTTTATGTGGAGAATTTTAACAGTCGGTTGAGGTGAGACATTTTCAAAACATTTAACCTTTATATCCTGATTTAAATACATTCAAAGTAAACGTCCAACAAAATGCTAATTTAATTATGAAGTGCACTCACCATTAGAGAAACCACACTCCGCCCTGATGTTAACCTCCACCTTCAGGTCCAGGTTGCAGTCATCTCTCTCCTTTTTCTCCTGCTTCACCAGTGGGAATACCTGGGCTTCTCTCTGCTGGGATTCAGGAACGTGTTTGTTTAAAGAGAGTTCTGGTTTTATTTATTCAACAGGATTCAGTGTAAGTTTTCAGGTTTTACACATGAGGTCATTCATAATGGTAAATGGACTTGTACTTATAAAGCTCTTTTCCAGTCAGCTTCACCACTCAAAGTGCTTTACACTACTTGTCACATTCACCCATTCACACAAACACACACTCAGAACCCGACACATACATCAGGAGGCAACCTAACGTTAAGTGTCTTGCACAAGGACACTTCAATCATCAATCCACCAACCTTCCAGTTGGAAGACGACTGAGCAAGGCCTCTTGTGGCATTAACTGATGCCAGCCTCCAACAAGTGTCCTTGGGCAATACACTTAACCCTAGGTTGACTCCCGATGTGCCTATCGGGGTATGAGTGTGTGTGAGGATGGGTGAGTGTGACAGGAAACTCCACCATAGTTTTTTAGTGATATAATTAACACGTTGGACTGACAACATGAGCTCCATTTCCCTGTCTGTTCAGAACTTCCGGTGACTGATGTGAACCCGAAAGCATCGTTAGGTCTGAAGGTACAGATCTGCAGCAGGGAGACAGCGTTTTAGTTTCTCAGTTTCATACAAGCAGCTTCACAACAGTCATTCACAAGCAAAGATGGAGCAAGGTACACTACTTTGTGAACAACTGAGTGAGTAAATGGTCGAACAGTTTAAGGGAACAATGTTAACAAAATCAAAGGTCAATGACACAAATTTTCATACTACCAGGGTTTGTTTTGTTGGCCATTTCAACACAAACATTCTGCACGTATTACAACAGTGTGGAGTCCTTAACTAGGCTATTTTTTATTATGAATCGGCTTGTATGGATACTGATTGGATGACAACAGATTGGCTCAAATTGATTGTATATAAAGTGCCCTGAGATGATGATGTTGTGAATTGGTGCCATACAAATAAAGCTGAATTGAATTGAATAATTGCATATGTTTCTCAACACCTACACATTAATGGTACGGGCGTTCAAAGATCAAACTTGTAATGAATCGATGAAGGATGGGATGCCTCGACATTATAAATGACCCCAAAGCACGCTACGGCTACAGCTGCTATCGCAACACGTACGTCCAGCTGTTTATACACAGAGCTGAGCGATTTATGGGCGTGTCCTCAGCCCACATAACTATGACGCTTTCATGTTGTTTTCATGCGCAGAAGTCATAGGTAGTATATCTCGAAAGATGAAAGAACATGCTGTAGACATATAAATTGTAAATGAGCAAATACATGGTAAATACAATAAAGTTTATCAGCTTGAACATTAAACATTGTGTCCTTGTGGTATATGCAGTTGAATAAAGATTGAAAAAGATTTCTGTTTGTATTTATTTATTTTTTACACGACGTCCCAACCTCTGTGTTTTGTTGTTGGTATTTTTTTTCTGCAGACACAAAATATCGTTCAGAAATCATCTGAAACCATCCTGATGTTCTTCAGAAAGATATTTTTCATTTTTCAGACCTTGAGATTCAAATATAAAATGTTGTAATTTGGCAGAAAAAGTTCTCCGTGATGTGACATTCTCTAGAAGATTTTAAATAAATTAAATTAAAATCAAATTAAAGACACACCCTTGGAGGTCTGTCTTCTTCACAGATTACATTTATGGAAAAAGTGCATTTTTTGTCCCTCAGCTTCAAGCTTTGAGGCTGAAAAACTTGTTAGTTCATCTTTACCCGTGAGACGTGATGAAAAGGTTTGTCTTCAGAGGCAGCGGGAGGAGGCAGCAGAGACTGTTGATCTTCAGGGACTGAAAGAGAAAACAGGTCACTGAGTCTTCGCTGGCAACCAGATACAAGCCTTGATCAGAAAGAGCTGGAACTGATGGGAAAGTTTCATCAATAAAAGTTGGTTCACTGAATCTTTCTCCTCACTAATGTTTCCATTCCTTCTCCCAACACTGAAAAGACATTTTGACATTGAGGAGACTTTTAGAAGCTTTTGGACTTGATGCTGACAATCTGGATACTTATTTTCCTCTTCGCTCCGTTACCTCCAACAAAGCTCTGTATGAGTGAATGACCAGAATGAAACAGATCATGTTCTAGGTAGGGTAGGGTCGGGTAGGGTAGGGTAGGGTAGGAGATCCTGGAAAAACAGTTCAAGCAAGCTATATTTTGAATATACACAATTCAAAAGTCCAAATTCCTTTTTTCAGCCTGCCCCCATCGCTGCTGTCCCCTGCCAACATCTGCTCTTGTTTCGCTCTCCTTCAGTTTTTTTCTTGGAAGTCGTCATCTCCAAAACAGATTTTCTTTTCCAACTCGGCACCTTTTCCTAAGTTAAGTGACTACATTGTTTTATTTTTGTGTTAAAGCATTTAATTAACTGGCTGCAGTCGGGGTGTGAAGAGGATTTTAGGCAATATAGTAAAAAAAATGCTCCTGGAAAACATCTCCTACCCTACCTAAAAGTACAAAAAGATTCTATATATATCAAACGTGTGGAGGCCAGTTAGGCCGTTAGCGGGTAATCAGCTGTTGATAAATCCAATATGATCTAAATCACCTGTTCTGTTCGTGGACTTTTACTTTGAGAAACGTCCACAGTTAACCAGATAAAGTGACAACACATCCCTTTAGAAGTCAAACAGAAATCACTTGTGTTTCTCGTCAGAGTGAAGAGAAAAAAATCATTTGTTTCTGTGAGTTTGAAGCCAAGCGTCTCTGTTCAGGTTCAGTAAATTATAATAGAGAATCATGTCTGTTTTTAATGCAGTGCTGGCTGAGGGCTCAAGATCACCAGCATCCACTATCCACCAATACTACAAATCCCACAATGCACTGCCAGCACAGCCCAACAAGTACCTTGCTCTGCTACAACAGCCTGGCGGAGCTACTCGTCTCTGTCAACAACCCCCCCCCCCGCAATGAAAGAATACCACATACCACAACAGATGCAAGCAGAAGTCTCTGAAAGGTAGAAGCGTTTTTAACCCTTTAAGCAACAGAGTTGTTTAAAGGTTTTAACGTAAACTGTAAGAAAAAACTGAATATGAACCAAATTTTATGATTAAAATTACTTTTTCAATTTCATGTTGTGGCATCACAGGTTGGCAGCCATATTAGATTCCATAATTTTCACTATGAAC
>JBAFTB010000005.1:3578027-3589755 GCA_037177355.1 Melanotaenia trifasciata
AGGTGTGGAACCCTCTCACTATGTATATATATATATATATATATATATATATATGCCCATTAATGTATATGAATTTGCCACAGCACTGTATTTAGGATTATGTGACTGAAAATATACATGCAATTTTACCTTTGATACTGCATTTTAAATGACATTTAAAATAGTTTTAATACAGTCCAGTAACATACGTATTAATCCCAATTGGAAAATTTCAGCTCTGCTTTTGACCCATCTCTAGATGAATTAGTAGTCGGCTGCCATGTTTCAGCACCTGGGGAGCAGTTGGGAGGGGTTAAGGAACTTACTCAAGGACCCATAGTGGTTCATCTCTGTTGGTACGTCGGAAACTCAAACCCGGGTTCACCAGATTCTAGCCCACCTCCGTAACCACTAGGCTACCACCCCCTGGACTTAAGCATAAACATTTAAGTCAAGTGGCAGCAATAAGAACAGAGGCCATTTTTAAAGTGAGTTAACTATTGAATAATTATCCTCAGTACATTTGGAGCCTCTCTGTCCCCCTCCTTTTCTTTTTCTATCTCCCTCCTTCCTCCTGTTTACATTCCCCTGAAACCACAGGAAACTATTTTTAAAGTGGTACCACAGATAGAGGAGCATGTTCAAATGCATGTTTGGTTAGGTTAGATTTATTGTTACAGATAATTTGTCCATTCCACATAAACAAAGGCTTTAACAAAATGGAAATCTTTTTGTTTTTTTACTAGTTTGACCTAATGAAAGAGAAAACGATAGAAAGTAAATGTAAATGAGGTATGAAGAAAAAAAGTCTATTCAGTGATCATTATGGTTTGTAAAGTCCATATACACCTGCTGTTCTAAAACTGTTAGAAATAGTCTTTATTTTAAGCCCACATTAGGGATTTGTTCTGCTCAGATACAGCAAGAGAAAAGTGAAGTTGCTGTGGTGAATTTCTCCAATAAATCATGTCAGGTTGTTTATTGAAAAATTGCTTCTGGAACAAGAATTATAAACACTGTGTTAACCACGAAGAAATCAATCTGTTCTATTTTGCTCTTCTCCATTGGCAGGAAATGTAAGTAGCTTAGTTTTACAAATGTGTTTAAACAATGGTCTGACAGGAAACGTTGAGTTTTCTGTCCTGGTACTGCAGTAAACTGGTTCCGACAGTCCACTGTCCACATTTCACCGCTTTTTTATTAGAAAGTGACAATATAAAAAGTCACAGGTCAGATGATTCCAGCAGATTTTACTCATCAAAGATGGAAGCATTTACAGATGGTATAATTGCTGCCTCAAGTTGACCTAAAAATCATAACAAACAAATAAACAAAATTTTAAAAAGACATCAGCTTCAAAAAGGTTTTTATTATTACTTGTTCAGACCAAAAGGTGACAGAATTAAATAATAATTGCAAGTGCAATGCAAGTAACTACTCCCATCAATTACTTGATTCAGGTAAATTTTTCCCATGTTTACTGTTTTCTCTTGGAAACCATAAACTGATCAGCTGATTTCAGTCAGATAATAAACATCTAAGATGACTCGAGCTGTACAGACAAATCCGACAGCCACTTTGTATGTTGCACCATCTTGTTTTTGCAGTGGCAACCTCATATCAGCTGTCACCTGCTGACACTGAGTAGAACAAATATCTGGCCTGACAATGATGGGCAGCAGCCCACAGTTATGTTTTTCATATTATTTGGGATTGATTACAACAACAACTGGAATAGAGAAAGGAGACATAGGGGGAACAAATCCGCCCACCCAGCTGGAGCCCCCAGGAACTAGAAAGAAATATTATTTAACACTAAATAAACTGCTACCAATCTCAGATGTATCTTTGATTTATAAATGGAAACAGGCGTGGGACGTGTGTTTGCACGCTTTGATAAATCTGGAAGTTTTTGTATGCAGCATTTTATTTTTCTCTACGTACGCCACCTGAAGTCTGCTTTGCTATGCAAAGTTTTATACATGAGGCCCCAGGAGACAACAGTCCGATCCAAATTCTGATCAACTGCATGGATCAAATTAAAGATCGGTTGTGCCAGAACTTCCTTCAGTTAAATAAAGACAAAACGGAAATAATAGTTTTTGGGGCTAAGGAAGAGAGATTAAAAGCTAGTACTCTGCTTCAGACAGCTCAGTTCAAACTAAAAACCAAGACAGAAATCTGGGTGTAGTCCTGGCCTCAGACCTGGATTTTAGCAGTTACATTAAGAGAGCTGTGAAGTCGACCTTTTATCACTTAAAGAACATACCGTTGCTGTCGGGCAAAAACCTCCTAGCTCCATAAATCAGTACTATTGGTAACAGTTTATGTCTGTCTGTAGTTTTACAAATATTTAACCAAAGATATATGATGTAAAACTCAATACCAGGTTTGATGACATTATGTCCAATTATACAAAAACCATACGGTTTTATTCATTTCTTGAAAAATAACAGTTTTTGACATAGGAAGTTTGTGCCCGACAGCAGCGATATCGAGGATTAAAGGACTGATGACTCAGCAGGATTTAGAGAAACTGGTCCATGCTTTTATCTTTAGTAGGCTGGACGACTGGAATGCTCTCCTCACAGGTCTCCCTAAAAAGTCTGTCAGACAGCTGCATCTTCAAAAGTGAAGATGAGAGAAATGAGCCAAACAAGCTTTTGATAGAAACGCTGATAAATGCAACCTTTGCACTTTGTCGCCAGGAGATTGTGAAGGACAACCCTTTAGTAAGGGCCTTCCTGGAGAAACGGCCTGTTCTCAAAGGTAAATACAACTGTAATTCTGATTTTCTTGCTTTTTGTTGCATCTTAGTGTCCATTCTCAATGTTGACCATACCACTGCATAATTCTAAACTATCTTTAGAGCCATCAACAACATCCTCTTTGAACAGCTCATTCATTTTGGAGCATCACATTTCAAATAAAGTACTTGTTCTTTGGCAAAGCAAAAGTGAACAGGGCAAAATGTACTACATCTACTACACGTAAATGAATAAATACCATCATAACAGAACAAATTAAGTATTTTCAAATTTAAGATCCCCTATTCATTAATTTTCTAAATTGTCTGTGTTCTTGGTTTTGCAGGTTTGTGCTGAATTCCATTGTGTGACGGATGTGAACCTGGAAACCAGTTCTACTCTGAGCTAGACAGGCACACACCCCGTCTCATGACTCTATACCGATAGAAAGCAGCACACTGGCAGGACTTCAGATGCTGCAAGATATCATGAAGGCTCATGATTCCCAGGTGAGTTAGACTGATCTGCAGCAGAACCCAATTCTGACTGTACATTTTTCCCCACAAAGTTAAACCTGTCAATAACGGCCGCTCTCATCAATGACTTGAAAACATACAAAATAGTCCTTCAACAAGCGTGCTGAGAGGCTGCTGTCCATCTGTTGCCCAGACAAGTCATGTAAAGCTCTCAGCTTTTTGTCTCATAGCAGAAAACATCATACGCTTACCTTGCAGTTTTGAACCTAAACTTTGGGAGCTCTTTCTTGGTTTAGGGTGGAAGTAAAACCAAACTAAAACCTAGAATAATTTCTATCAAGATTTTAAGAATAACTACTACAGTGGGACAAGATCTTTCTCCGTCCCTGCTTCTCTCTTTGCGACTCCTGGAACAGCATGTGGACGAGTTGATTACTCATAAGACATTTATACATGCTGAAAATGGCCCTGCGTTTTTTTTTTTTTTCCTCACATTGTGTTTCATATAAAAAAAACTGTTTCCCTGATTATAAATGTTTTATAGAACATTCAGTTAAGTTTCTGTATGTTCATGGGGTTTTTTTTACCAGATGACTTGGAAAAAGGCTCAGAGAAGAAGATCCTTAAAGCAATTTTTTTAGCCACAAGGTTTGCTGTTGAGCACTGCCTGTAGACCAAAACAAGATGTCTGACGAGCCACTTCTCCTTCTACCTCTGCTCCACCCACTACCACACCCCCCTCCCCACTCACCCCCACTCGCCAGTGTAAACACGGAGGAAAACAACATGGCTTTTGTTAGGAACATGTTAAGTGAGGAAGTAACTTATAAAGTTATAATTCCATAAACAAGAGAACTTATTTTTGGCAAGTTTTCTAAGCTGTTTGTCCATAAATGAATCGTTAATTTAGTGTTTGACCATTAGCAGTTTCGGTTCAGTTTGCCGACAGTTTAGTTAGTAAAGGCACTAAGTAGCTTTCCTGCTAATAGCTGGTAATCTAGTGTGGATACGGTAACGTTAGCTGAAACTGTCTAAATGAAAATAAGGTAAAACCTGTACCCTCTGTGCGTGTTTGGTTCTAACCTATGTATAATGTACAATTATTCCCTTTCTAATATTTGCTAAAACTACTACTAAAACTGCTTTTCTCCTTATAAATGTATATAATCAGAACCAGCTACATTTGACAGTATTTTTTTTTTTTTTTTATCAAATACATAGAGCAGCACCAGCGACCTGACTGCAGAAGCTGGCTGCAGTGAGTGGCTACCATCTCAGGAAAAGAGGGAAGAAGCGATGGGGCCACAAGTCGGTCTCGTACCAGCGGTGTGAGGAGCTCTGTGGACACAAATGACCAGGAGCAGTGAAGACAAGATGGTCTGCTTCACGAGGCTCCTCCATCTGCAGGAGTTGCAGGAGGGCCACGATGTGTCAGTGGGAACTGCAGGGAGATGCCCCACAGACTTAGAGAGGAGGTGCTGTGGTCTGGAGAAGACTGCCTCATTCTCCTTGTACTGTCTTAATGCTGGTATTCTGCGCATACATTAGGAACTACAGAGAGGACCACTGCACATGGCATTGCAAGGGAGACAACTGGAAGTACCATTATGTAGCTTATAGATCCTTTATATATTGGCAACATGGTGCAGTGGGACGGAGAAACTGGTTAGTCATCCCTAGATGTTGTATGTGGCAGAGCAGGGACAAGTGGCCTGACCCTAGACAGTCTACAGGATTTACTCCTGAACACTATGAAAAACAAACAAAACTTTCAGGCATCTGCAACAACTTTTGAACTTCAGAAAAGTCAGATATCTAATCATCAAGAGCAGTTCAGACTGCAACAGTTTAACAGATCTTGTACATTTTCATAGTTGTGAATATTGTCTATATTCACAAGTTATTTTTTGTAAATAAATAGATCTTCTGAAATCATGGTGTGGATCACGGTAATTCACAAATGTCCCCAACAGTGTTTAATCTGTGGTTAACACAGGGATTGTACATGTTCTCCGGAATGAAGCGTTGCTCAGTCATTTGCAAACTTTTCAAGTACCTTACTGCAGTGATCAGTCATTAGCTCGCAGTTTATTTTTATATAAAGTATTGTGTCTGGAAACGTGTTTCTATGGCAGAGACACACATAAAGTTAAATCTGGGAGTTTAACATGTATCCCAGTGCAGCTGCAATAATTATTTTGATGGTTGCTTTTAGTAATTTACTGAAACAACTTCTTATTTTAGCTTCTGGGTTCTTGAGTCATATCTTACAGTTAACTGAATTGATTTGTTGAGAATATTTACACTTGAAATTTTTAGCACTTTCCCTGTTTTCTGTCATCTTCTTGTTAAGTGACTGAGTTTATATGAAGCCATAAACTCACTTTCAAAAGAAATGAACCTCAATAAAACCCTTTTACTTCATTTTTATTTAAATTATCAGTGCAAGTGATGATACTGGGGCGGGGGTAGCTTATACAGCATCTGTAAAGTGTGACAACAAAGAAATTAGTGAGAAGAAGGACACCATACCATTTTAAAAGCGCTCTAAAATACAAACTGCTCACCATCACTTCTTCTTAGTTGTGTCCTTGCAAGTTCTGGCATGGGTGGTGGGAGAATGGCTGGGAGGAGACCACATCTTCTTGGGTTATCTGGGTGTGAGGTCTGCTGGCGGGCATCCCCTCACTTGAGGACAGTCGTTTGGCTACGATCTTAGTCTGCAGTTCCCTGATGTATTCATAGGTCTTAGGAGTCTTCAGGGCATAAACTCCACCACCCGGCATTGCTTTTGTGGAGCCTTTTGAATCTGAAACAATATTTCTACAACCTTGGAAACTATATACGAAGTGAAGTTACTTGCCAACCACATGATGGCTGCATTTTTATTTTATCACCACTACATACAGACAAAAATATTTTATGTTTATTTAGTTAAATTAATTGTCTCGGAATGAAATGGTCTTGGAATGATTTGCAGGCTAGGATGAGGCTGGGGTCTCTCATCTCTTTTTTAAGTTTTAAACAAAAGATATCTGAGTTTTTAGTTTCTAGTTGTACTTGTATCATGTAGTTGTGTAGGATCTTATTTGTATTTGATAGCTAATCATAATGTCTTTAGATTTTATGCTTGTAGTGTTTGTAAATATTGGTGATTTAGTTGCATAACTGTTTAGTTGCCTTACATTTGTTTGTACTTTGCATGTTGTCTGTACTGTTGCTTCATCTTGGACAGCCAGGACATCCTTGAAAAGATATTTTTAATCTCAATGGGTCATTTTATGGTCAAATAAAGATTAAACAACTGTGTGAAAATAAAACTCACATCTTCTTGCATCTTTTGACCACATTGTTGCTCTTTTGAGGTGATAGCTGTAATCCTAGGCAGCAAGAAGAACTCTGAATTTATACCCAGGTGGTGCGAAAGCCTTGCGTTTGCTGGCATACATCAGAATGTGGCTCTGGAAAGCCTCGAGGTCAGCCACTTTTGGAAAGTTATTGGTTTTTACATGTCTATAATAAATTTACCAGAATGTTAAATATTTGTGGACATCCTTTAGCCATCTCTTGTTCTGGCTGATATTCAGTAGAGCCACAGAGTGCCACAGAGTTCTCCTGGATGGTTTCCTTTAGGTTGAAATCTTGCAGATGTTCATGATGGCAGGATCCTGCAGCCCTGGTGTGAGTGCCACAGCAGTGGTGTACTATTCCAATCCAAGGTGCCTGACAGAAAAAGTAGGAAAGACTACAATCCCATGTTTCACTTGTTTAACCATAGAGTTGTCCCAGATTCTAAGAGCATTGAATCAGCAGTAACATAGATTTGTGTGTGTGTGTGTGTGTGTGTTCGAGTAGGCCAGTTAACGGGTGCGCATTGAGGCGCATCACGCTCCGGCACTAAAGGACACTGCTGTTTTGTTCCGAGTGAGTTTCCACACAGACAAGCAGACCTCGCCACCAGTATGCTGACTGTCGACCCCTCTAGTATCCAAGTGTAGTGGAGGAGTCTCGTCCAGGCGTAGAGATGCAGCCTGTTTTGTGGTTTTATGGTGTTTTGTTTTGGGTTTTTTTTTTGCATTTCTTAACCTTCTCTTTTGCTTTCAGGGTTCATTTACTGTTAACTTGTGTATGTTAATGTTTATAAAATATGGTTTTTATTACTTGTGAATCCGTCTGTCCTGATGCATTTTTTTTTGTTGTTGTTTGTTTGTTTGTTTTGTTTTGTTTTGTTTTGTCTTTTTTGTTTATTTTACTGGAGGGTCTTCAAGTTAGCGTCATTTTCTTTTTTATTTGATTTAAACAAAAACCTTAATTGCCTTGCTCCTGCCATATAAATATAAACAAACAAGACTTTTACTCACACACAATTTTCTAGTGTGCTTACTTTGTACTCCTCAAGGTTCATCTGTCCCACATCGAAACTGTAAAAACAAAATATGTGAAACAGAGATGATAAACAGTACGGAATTGCATGTTTATTTGTGTATCATACAAAACAATTAAATTAAAACTATTAAAAGCAGCAGTAGTCTAGATAAGTTAAAATGGTCTGCACTCTGGTCTGGACTAGGTGACCTTCGTCCTTTAATCTAGGCTCTGCTTGGGTTTTATTCTCTGAATATATCACAGATGGATTCTGGACTGTTCTCGGATGTAAGCTGGATTTTAAAATCAACTCTCTGACTAACTGGAAACCAGTGAAGATGTGAAACTGGTGTGACGTGTTCAGGTTTCTTAGTCCTAGTTAAAACTCTAGCAGCAGCATCTGGATGAACTGCAGATGTATCCTGGTCTTACTGGGAAGTCCTGTTAAAGACCAGTACAGTAATCTAGCCAACTGGATTTTAAGAGCCCGAGTCTCTCGATATTTATGCAATTCAGAACCGTGGAGTTACAGTTTACTTTGTACAATACAAGAGATTATAGGAAAATATAAATATTCTGATCTATAAATTACAACCCAAAAACTCACGTGTCGTGTAGCATTTGGCGAACCTCTGATGCTTCCAGTCTCACCCACGTCAGTGCTGAGCAGTGACCTTATAGGGACCTCCCGGCTCTGAAATATTGAACATGTTCAATATTCCCAACTGTCGGCTATGACCCGTTTCGGAGCAGATTATTGGGACAAATCGGCTCGTAACACACCACAGACCAATTAAATTCATTATCCAATTAAATTCATGTCCTAAAAGGGACACTTTTAATTTAAACAGCAGGTTGTGAAGATGCAGAGAGACCTCTTAATGATCAGAAGCTGTACCCTCATTATTATCTGACATTATTATCTAAAAAAGGAGGAACAACTCCCAAGTGGGTTGTTTTTAGTGTTTAGTGACGTTTTTTTTTTTTTTTTTTGGATTTATGTAGTAATTACTGTAACTGAAATGATACCCAAAGCACTTTACATCATACATCACATTCACACACTGATTGCGGAAGCTGCCATGGAAGGCGCTCAATCACGACCCATCAGGAGCAATTAGGAGATCGTGTCTTGCCCAAGGACACCTTGACATGAACTCGACTTGGCCAAGGATCGAACCGGCAACCCTCAGGTTGCAAGACGACCGCTCTACCTTGCTGAGCCAGGCCACCAAGTTGATGCCAGTGGGCCCCTTTTCATCACTGCAAAAAGCAACTGTTTTAAAATGCAGCAGTACTAATTTTCATTTGTGGAGTCAATCAGCCAAACCCTACTGCTTTAGCAGGAAATGGTAAAAGCCACGGTTTGCAATATGAGGCCCAGCAGCTGATGTATGATGGTCTGGCATGAGGTAACACATCTGAGGACAAATGCGCAATCACACTGATAATATTGCATTGCAATAATTTCCTTCTCTTAGCAACAGCTTTTTTAGCAAACCCAAAATTGTTTACATGATATTTAAATTTAATAGTTACTTAACTTAGCAGTTAGTGATGACTTTCACCCACTCTTGGTCCCTGGTATATTGAGCTATTCCCCTGCCTACTTCAGTGATGACGGTACATGTACAAAATATTTGCTGAAAACGAGGCAAGGCTTAGTGACAAGAAGAGCTGGGAGACACAGCTTCAAGTTACTCCAGTATAGTGTACACTTAGGCAGTTTGTTTTCATTTGAAAAGACAACACAATAAATATAACTCGTGTAGCTGTCTGTGTTACGAGTAACAACGTGCAATAGTAAATATTTTTTTTCTAGGTGGGTGAATCAGATGAGCCAGATGTTAGTGACACTTCTGCTCTAACCCTGGTTTCCAGCAGCACTGCTAAATCCAGCCCACGTGGAAGATGACTTGGTTATCTGGGAAAATTCCCAGGTTGGATGATGCATTTGCATTATTGATTGGCTTGATGTATGTCCAGCATTTGGACTTCCCCATGAAACTTGCTAATACATTTACCTTCATCCAGAAAATGTTGATGAGGCTAGATGATGGCACACCACTAAAACCTTGCTTACATGCTCACAAAAATTATTTATTACTGAAAGGGTAGCCGACATTATGTCACGCAATATGTGGACCAGCACATGAACGTTAACGTTTTGATGCTTATGTTTTGACGTTATGTTACTGAGCAATATGAGCTGTTTGTTTAAAGCACTGTAATCTTTGTCATTTGGGTAGCTATCCCAAACAACATGTACAGAGAATACCTCAGTTTTTATGTTTACACTTTGGAATACTTGATGACTAATTACTAATTTTAATATGTGAATACTGTGATATGTGCTTGGTTTGGGGCTTAATGATGGAAAACTACAGAGACATTGCCAACATATTCTCAAAAAATGACTTGTTACTGAATAGTCTAAGTAATGTGTGGACAAATACAAGAATGTTTATGATATTCTCACTGTAATGTTTTTACATTGTATTCTACCTCCATTTTACATTTTTGCACTTTTGAACAGTTTCATAACTAACGATGTGAAGTACTGTGAACGGTGTCTGGTTTAGGGGAAAAAGCAACAGTTTAATAGTTTTAGAAGCAATCACCGTCAATGTTCAAACTAAACGATTGGGAAGTGATACATAGTGATTTCACATGTAGTATTTTTATAAGCTCAAGTTTTGTTGCTCTTACTCCTGTAGGTTTAGAACATTTTAACTTTCCTGTAATAAGTTGTGGAAAAAGATTAAATAAAAAAAATATTGCAATACAAATTCTCTTTTTGAATCATTTCAACATAATTAATAATGAAAGAAATATGTTTTTAATTAATCAATAATTGCAGTATTTGACTGGAGGTTTAAAATGAATGACAATCTGTTGCATTAAAATGATCAATTATGAAAAACATAAAACATTACATTTAAAATATAAAGTTTTTTAGTAAAGCATAATATGTAAAATGTAGGTTTTTAAGTTGACGGTAGATTTTATTTTATAGTATTTGTTTACTTAAAAAGATGATTTTGTAAACTTAAATTTTATCAGGTAATCAGCTGCCACATTGTTGAGCTTTGGGAGAGCTGCTTCCTCACCGGAGCTGGAGGTCTGCAGCTCTGCTCGGTAGTCTGAGCCAGAAGAAAAATCTCTCTGCCCCTTAGATAATAAGCTGACTGAAGAACAGATAAATTTAGTCAGTTCTTCCACTGTTGATTCTGAAGATAAACCACAACTTTTGATTCCAACTCGTTGCTTTTTGCTGCCGCAATTAATAATGTAATTGTAAACCGTTCCTGCTCGGTCTCCAGACCGTGGTCGGAAGGCGCTCCGTCCTGGGCCGAGGCTGAAGGCAGCTTTGGGGTTAACCCCTCTTACTTCACCCAAGTGGAAAACAGACACCGGACTCAATTGCTGCCTGGAGGAGCTGTGCATTTATCGCTCAGGTCTGGTCCAAAAACTGTGCAGTCTGCACAACTCTGATTAAGACAGACAGAACTAGCTCTCATGCAGAACTTGTTCCCGTTGCTCCACCCTCTCACCATAACCACTAGCTCTTAAAATGACAGCGCCATTCTTATGACATAATGAAAGGCAGAGTTTAATAGAAACTCCTTATTGAGTTCTGCCTTTACATTAAATTAACTGAGATTAGAAAATAGATTTTTGCCATATTGAGGCAAAGTAAATGTTTCCCTTTTGAACTCTTTTTATCATTCACTCTTTTTTTTCACAATGAAATGGTTAATATTCCTCTTTCAATCAGTCGTTTTAGCGGTATGAATCAGTCGGGAATGGGAGCAGGCAAAGCTTTGTGCGCAAGTACATTTCTACACACTCTCAGGGAAACTGACTCAGTGACTCAAACGACTCAAAAACCTGATTCACTTGAGTGAGTGACTCATATAAACTACCATCAAGGCAGTGAGTACTGAGTGAGTTAGAGGCAATAGTGTGCTGCATCTTATTTCGCATTATTATAGCAGGCATAGCAAAAAATAGTTTATCAATCAATCACAGTTTATTTCTATAGCACCTTACAACAACATTCAAGCTGAATTCTTTTTACATTGATGGATGGATGGATGGATGGATGATAGATAGATAGATAGATAGATAGATAGATAGATAGATAGATAGATAGATAGA
>JBAFTB010000005.1:3624674-3637023 GCA_037177355.1 Melanotaenia trifasciata
TTTGGGCCGTCTTTTTGTGGAGCCTTTTCTGAAACCCCCCCCCCCCCCCCCCCCCCCCGGATAAGTAATCTCATTCTGCCAAACTGTGTATGAACATTGCCTGCCCTGACTACGCTTTTTGGATATGTGGACCTATATTCATGTCTGGAGTTCATTTCAGGATTCTTCACTCACAGCCCCAGGATTGCCTGACCCTCCCTACGGACTGCAGCGGGTTTCTTCACATTCATCTCCTGGTTCTAATAAACCTCATTCTATTCAAACCTACTATCTGTGTGTGGCTGAAATTCCGGGTCTTCATGAGTAAAACATTACAGTTTTTAACGTTGATTCATCTGTTGATATTGACATTAAGCAAAGTACAAAAGGTATATTTAATACCAGTACTTAGGAAATGTTCATTTATCAGATGCTTTTACCAAAAGTGTTTATAAAAAAAAGATCAGTACGCAAGCTACATAAGTAATCTTAGTGAATATACCAAAATTAGAAAATTAGGAAGTGCATTAGAAAGAATGAGACTGTCAGTTTTTCTGTACATACCTCTTCCTCCGTTAGCTGAAGATTATCAAAGACATTTTCATTCTCTCCCAGTAGTGATAATAAATCTGCCTGTAATTTTGCATTTGAGAACAGACTTGTCAGAGTTTGAGGCAAGTTCAGTTTGAGGGTCGTTGGTTTATATCTGTCAGAGTGACCCTCGATCATCGATAAAACAGCTGTTCCCTTGGTTTACTATCCTAAACATCACACCCATGCAGCTGTTGGAAGACCTTCATATACTCATCTTCTGAAGGGACAGGAATGCTGGGTAGTTGATTGGCTTTTCAAAGGATTCATTTGGGTCATTGATATTTTGTTCAGATCTTCATACTGGATTTTAGATGTTTTGCTTGGGAGGACCCTAGCACAGGCCATCTGAGTGCTGGAATGTCCATCTTAGAGATTGACTGCAGCCAATAGTGTATCTGCATGGGAGCATGCTTCTCCTAGTCCAGCTTTACAGGTGCAGTGGCACCTTAATATCAACCCAGGGTTGCATGGGTGTGGCATTTATGGCCTGAGAGTGATTCACCTGAAGAAAGAACGAGATTTATAAGTGAAGCAGAACCGAAAGAATACTTATCAGGAATACCTTGGGGCAAGTACAACATTACATAAAGAAACTTCAGGTACTAACACATTCACTTGACTTGTTACAACAGTAAGGAGATGGATGTTCATTCACCCACTGCTTGTAATTCCAAAATAGTTTATTTAGGAGCCTAACATCGCTCTCAATTATTTATCAGTCTTGATTAATAATTTGGTAGATGATTTAAAATCTCCTAGCCTTCTCCTGTGCAGTGCTAGCAGCTATACAGTGTCAATGACCCAGCCTACCGTGAAATAGCAATAAACATTGATGCTTTAAAAAGCTTTCAGACTTTCTCCTGTGTATAAAGATGGGTAATTTATCGGGTAGATGTAAATGTCATGAAAGGAAAAATCCGGTAGCTTGTCAGTCGATGTTAGCAGTTGGAAAACTTCTTCACAGACTTCGTACGAATCGCATCCAATAATTGAGTTATTTTTTCGTTGTATCTTTTTAGTTTTTGGGGATTAAAATGAGAAACATCCATCAGTACCGAACACAGCAAAGTAGAATGCGTAATGATGTCATGGAACATGAAACATGGAACATGGAAAAAAAATGGAATCTGTTTTAAAATGTGGAATCTAGTGGGATTTGCTCTTATAAGGAAGTAATCAGCTTTCCCTACTAATCTAGCTGTGTCACAGTGCCTGAGCCAAATGAAGAAAATCAAGACGAAACTGAAGCGTATTCTGATCTCTGTAGCTGTGTGAGGTCACTGGAACAGCAAGGCAGTCAGTGACAAACAGAAACACTAAAACTGAGTTGGTAATTTTCTGCCAGCATTCCTTCCTGGCTGTTACTGCAACAACACTGTTGTTTCTGGCCTGGACGATGTGTTTAATTGTTCATATTTGTGATTGTCTGCTCCTCCATAGTAAAGTAGCTGCTCTGCAGGGTTTCTCCATCTCTGTTATTGGTCAGATGCTGGAAACTCTGCCCCTTTAATGATAGCATCTATCAAGATGGAAAACCCTGGGTTAATTATCAAGTTGATAATCAGGTTGTTCGTTCGGGATAATTTTCCCGGGTCCTGAATGTCTGGATAAATCATCCCAGGTAACAGAGAGATATTCGTTGCAGAGGCCTCAGGAGTCCAAAAACACACCACCAACAGCACTCACAGGAAGCAGGGGGAGAAAGAGGTCAGTAAATAAAAATTTACAAAATCAACATTCGAGTAAAAAAAAGGATAATAATAGAACACTGTGTGCAGCCTATAATTTACAGTAAGAGAATATTAAAAATCTGATGGATTCACCGGCCTTTGTAAAATAAATAACTATTTTATTAATATACAAAGAGAAACTATAATTTTGCAGTGTACATTAATAAGGATGACTAAATGAATTAATTCAAACACACAAGTGAGCTCTCTGGATGAAACAGCTACCTGGACAGAAACTTCCAGACTTACAAATAAATGCTGCTTTTTACTAACATCTTCAGGATTTTAAATCTGCCGTCTGAAAGCGTCCAGGAGAGACGTTTCTGCTGTAATATCCCAGTAATACCATACTGTATGGCCAATATTTCTGTCATGTTCTCATCAGTATCTGAAAATTTCTCTCTGGGATGAATAAAGCGTTTCCTATTCCATCAAGCTGATCCAGTTTATTTGACACTTATCTTTTCTTATAATGGTTTAAACTTCTTCTTCACTACACACAGTTTGGTAGACAATCAGTAGAAAATAAACTGACTGAACCACACATGTGACAAGATGAAAAAAACTCAGCATACTTAAAATAGTCTCTGTTTACTAAGCATTTTCCCAGATCTGTTCTTACAGCTTAAGAGAATTTCCTTTCAGGCCTTTGGTGTGGAGCATCTTCCTGCCTCATGCTCACCAGTCTCAATAATTACTGGCTCTTGTAAGAAAAATTTATTCAATAAAAACAAGACACACAAAACACTGACACACTCATTTAAGCTACAGTACTCTGTATTACCATCTAATCATCCATTTCTAAAACAGCTTTACATTAATTATAGAAAAATAATTCTCCATTAAATAATGGTCTAATTTGCTAATTCCTATTTGATTTTTAGGCTCTTTTTGTGTAGTGTGTGACAGAGGAGAGGGAAAGTGGAGGCAGCTGGACTTCGTCAGGTCAATGAGAGACATTCCTGTTGTTATAACGTAACCTTCCTCCTGCTGTTCTGATAACACTGGCACCTCTCTATTAAACACACACACATTCGAGCGTGCACAGCCTTCTTCACCATTCAAACACACACACACATACAAGCATGCACAGCCTCCCTCTCTGTTCAAACACACACACACACACAAGTGTGCACAGCTTCCCCCTCTGTTCAAACACACTCACATACAAGTGTGCACAGCCTCGCTTTTCCGCAGGTTTAACTACTAACTGTTATGGAGATGTATGTCTAACATTGAACTTTGTCTAACTTTAATCCACATCACACCAGAACCAGAACCTCAGAAATGATATTCTGCCTACTAAGACCAGGTCTCGCTGCTACTACTACTGGTCTTGGCAAAGTCTCTTTCTCAGGAACACATTGTGGGAAGCAGACTGGTCTTTGTGTGTCCGTTCAGATCCTGAGTTTCAGTGACCTCATAGTGGAAAGAGTTAGTTAGATAGCAACTTTTATCCATGTCCACACAGAGACAAGTGGAGGTGTATCTGCTTTTTTTTTTTTTATCATCTGGACAGTTCCTCCAAATGGAAGTGGTGCTTTGGGAGCCTGATAACGTCAAAAATCTAAATCTGCTAAACAACAATACGTTAAAAAATATAATGATATATTAGATTTATAAAGCAGTTTTCAAGACACTCAGAGCACTTTACACTGGATCCATTGTTCATGCACTCCTCATTCATAGTTGGTGATGGTAAGATAAATAGTAGCCACAGCTGCGCTAGGGCAGACTGACAGAAACATGGCGGCCAAAACGGACCAACCACCACTGAACATTCATACACATCTATACACCAGTATGCATTTAACCAGTTTTGGTCTATGTGAGCTGGTGGAGCTATAGTAGTCGAGTTGTTCATGTCTGTCCTGGTAACCTGACATTTTCCTGCAACATTTCATTAATGAAACATGTAAAAATGTCCACAATGTGGTTTTGCAGTGCCAAATTTGGTACAAGCTATATTAGCCCAGTACATTATTTTGCAGACCCACAAATATATGTTGTTTCCATGTTGAGCATTACAGAATTCAGTTATCTTGTATTTACCATTGTAGGCTAATAATGAAATGTTGACCATCATAAATACCTAATTGGAATTTGTCTGCAGAACACAGGTAGTGGTGATTCACTGAAGTCAGACTATAGCAGTTGCAGACTGGTGTTAGTCTTAGTGGTGTAATGCATTGACTCTTGTCACTAAGCAGTCTTACTCAAAGATGCATCACTCTATTCTCTCTACTGTCCAACAGTAGACCATCTACCAGCATGGAAGATGAGGATAGGGAGAGCACTGTCAGATCAGTACCAGATTCATGTACAGTGACATATTTCAATAAATTTGCGAGTATATAAAAGCCTGTAATGTTTTGTTTTTGCACACTATAATTAAGCATAGGTGGCGGTTCCACGTGCTCTGCATAGTGCCCTTTTTTTAAAAAAAAACTGAGCACCTGCCCCTCAAAATGTCTGTACACTTCATTGTTGAACATCACCCTGTTCTAACTTTTTTAAACGTGTTGCTGCCATCAGATTCAAAATATTTTCCTTTAAAAGGTTAAATGTCTACATTTCAAGATCTGACATGTTCTTAACTTGGATTTATGAGATTTGCAATTCAATGCATTCTGTTTTTATTTTCATTTTACACAGCATCCCAACATTCCTGGAACCGGGGTTAAGGTGGACTACAAATCATATCGGTTGAAAACAAAAACAAGATTTTATTTAAAATAAATAATCTGTGTTATCTGTCATGTGTTGTTATTCCTCGGAAGTTGTATTTGCTTCATTTCTAGAGCTGTTGAGGACCAGATAATTTTTTATTTTGTCCTAGTAAAGGTATGATTTAGTCATGTGCAGCTTTGTTATTCAGTGGAATATGGTATCATCTCAGACATATGTTGTAGTTACAACTTTTTGTGCTTGTTTGAAATTTGCAGCTTTCATTACGATGGGTTAATGTTCTTATCCGGAGAATGAAGCCCTGCATGGGTAAACAATGGACAAATAAGACAGAGACGTAGAGAGACATCAGCAGAGCAAAGCAGTGCTGGCCAGATGCTTCAGTGATGATGTCCAGACCAGGTTCTGGACCTCTGCTAATCCGTTTACCGTGAACCACAGGCTTTTGTTGTGTGTACGTTTTTGTCATTATATCCGTGAGTGTTTGTTGTGTGATGGTTGGCCCCTGGCACTGCTGCTGTGTCTCTGGCCTAAGAGACAAAAGGTTAACTGAATTTGGTTAGGATGTAATTGATGTATCCTCTCTGTCTATGTGTTCGTGTATGAGTGGCTGTGCAGTCTGACAGATGTTTTTCTGACTGTCTCTGTCTTTTGTTTCCCAGTTTCATCTAGACCAGTGGCTACACAACAAGAAAATATTAAAAAGTATATTTAAAAAAATGTAGATGCAGGTTTGATGTCAAAGAATTAAATGTTCGTTAGTCTAGGACAATTACGTAGTGGAAATCAGGACAATTGTATCCTTATGTTGGTGTTGCAGAACCTTACAGTGCAGGTTTTTGATGGTGCAGAACCTCCCACCTGATGGTAGAAGGTCAAACAGTTTATGGGTTTGTGGGAGGGGTGAGTGTGGTCCTCCTCCATTTTTTACAAACCCAAATCAAGTCTCAGGTCACTTTTAGTTGTAATGAGTTATCTAGTGTGTGGGTTGATTTGAACATTGTAATATTCAGGAATTTAAAATCTATCCTTACCATCTGTCTACCAGCATTTTGTAACATCACTGATCATCAGCTTAAACTGACGAGAACCCTGTCCCTCTCCGCTAGGCCATATATTTAACTTGACAGAAAACCTGTAAATAAACATTATTCAGATCAGTAAATATGCTCCTAACATATGAAATAATTTTAATGTAAACCAAAATCCATCTGAAATAAAATACACGCTTTTCAAAAGTTTTCTGTGGATATTTTATTTTTATTATTATTTTTTATTTTTTATCTTTTGTGTCTCTTACACAAAACAATATATTTTCCATAATGAAAGATATAGAAGTAAACTATCAAACTGTATTTCAAAACTAGTGAAGAAGCAGATTTTTTATTTTTTTTTCCTTTTTAAACAAACATTTCATTCATTCATTGCAGTACTGGAGGTTTAGTTTTCCTGTTTGAATGTTTACACAAAACGCTGACAAGCCGTTTGTGGCAGGATCGTAAGGTGCTGAGCGAATGTGTGTAACTCCATTGGATCTCAGAAACGCAGTGAATTCATCCAAACAGAACTGTGGTCCATCGTTTGTTACAAGAGTATGAGGAATTCCGTGGCAACTGAAGAGGTTTCTCAGGACCTGAATGGTTTTCCCAGCAGTGGCGTTGGCCATGACACACACTTCAGGCCATTTAGAATCAACAGCCACAAGATACATGTAACCCTCGGACAGACCAGCAAAGTCCACATGAATCCTTTCCCAAGGACAGGAGGGCCACATCCAAGGATGCAAAGGCACCAGACTTGGTTATTTTTGCACCCACTGGCAGGAGAGATGGGGTTTAACTTGAAGTTCTACCTGTGAATCAACATTGGGCCTCCACACATAGCTCCATCCCAAACTTTATAGGGGTGGCATGGCTCAGTGGGTAGCGTGGTCGTCTTGTAGCCTGAGGGTTGCTGGCTCGATCTTCAGCCTGTTGAGCTCATGTCAAAGTGTCCCTGAGCAAGACAGGGACACCATTTGCCATTTTACCATTTTTATTTTCACAACCCCTGGCTGTGCAGTGTGGAGCTATTTTAACACACATGGGTGGAATTTTGGTAGTACTATTATACAGGAACCCCATAACAGACATCCCTGTTGTGTTGTGAGCTCATGCCACTGCAGCAGGAATGGTGCCACCTCCTCTACATCTTTTGCAAAGTTGAACTGACCAGCAGTGACCATCTTCACCATACATGACAGGACGGGGTCAGCCATGATGCCACGTCTAATCAATGCTGTTGATTGGGAGATTTTCCAGCTGGGATGTGTGAAACACATCTACTGTGTCTGTCTCCTTCATGCATGTGGGGAAGTGTTTAATGAGAAAGTCTGTCTGAATTAGCATGTGACACACCTTCATGGTACTTGATGGTGTAATCATGGGCTGACAGCAGCAAGGCCCAATGCTGCATCCTGGCAGCAGCCACTGAGGGAACACTTTTCAGTCCGTTTTTGTCCATTTTTCAGCAGTGCATCATGTAGCTTCAGACTAGTGGCTAGGTCAGGAATGATGCGTCCATAATAGTTTATCATTTCACTGAAGGAACTCAGTTGGCCAACATTGCTGGGTGCATGTGCCTCCACAATAGCCTGTTTCTTTTCTCCTGAGTCCAAAACTGCACCCAAAGCTTTCAGATGAGTCTCTTCATCTGGTCCACTGACAAGAATATCATCCAAGTAACAGTGGGTAAAAGGAAGTCCAAGGAGCACTTGATCCAGTCTTTTTAACACAGCCACGTCCATGGCTGTGTTAAATCCACATGTAATCCACATGTCTTAGGGTGCAACACGCTTAGCAACAACAGGACTTTCTTGGCGTCCCTTATGTCATTAGCAACCACGTTTCATGTTTCAAGATGGTGGTGCCTGTGTCACCGCTTGACTCTTCCCAATCTTGTTTGATTTATGTTTTAATCTTTTTCACAAGGACCATTGACTCACTGCTGGTGTATACCCATCAGGATTTATTTAAAATCAAGGAAGCAGCGCAGTCATGTGTGATTTATGATGCAAACAAATCAAGTTCTTTTTACCTGGCTGATCTGCCAGAGTACTTCCTCCTGGTGAACACGCCTCTGACCAGGAATGGTAAGCGCCGAGGGGGTACAAGCAGGCCAGCTTGTGAAGCTGAAAGCATTGCTGCCCCTTTCTGCTGACGCGATGTGTTTCGCTTCACTTTCTCCGGACCTCAGACACTGTCTTCGTGATGCATTCTTGCTCCAGTCTGCACTTGGTTGGTGCCCATTATTGGACAGCAGAAAGATTTCTGCGCACTGCGTCCTCATTGCTTTCCTCCCAGGGGCTCAGTGGTGTGTCCGTGGGTAATCTCAGGCTGCTGAGCCCGGCAGCTCATGTAGCTAACATAATGGCAGCTGTTGTGCACTCATGAGTGCAAGATCTGTGGTTCTGTGGTGAGTAAGACTTTCATCCTGCAGGACTTTTTTACATTGCAATCTTTGAATGTACTGTTTTTAACTGAAACCTGGATCAACACAGGTGAGTCCACTGCCTTCTCTGAGTTTTACCTCCTGGCTGTACTTTTATGAACACACCAAGAGAAACTGGTTGTGACAAAGGTATAGCTACTGTTTTAAAGAACTGCATGCATCACAAAGTGGTTTCAGAGTGGTCTTCCTCTTTTGAACTGAGCTATTTCAAGCTGCAAGTGCAACAAACTGATGTGGTACTGTGCACCATCATTTACAGACCACCAAAACACAACAAAGGTTTTATCAAGGACTTTTATGAACTTGATGCTTCTTTTCTTACAAGTTATGACAGGATTTTGATTGCTGGAGATTTTAATGTACATGCATATCGTCTGTCCAAGCCCATGGTTAGAGAGCTTATGGACTTGTTTGAAGCTTTAATCTGACACGTTACTGGCCCTTCACAGGTGCACGGACACACTTTAGATCTCATATTGTCTTATGGTTGTCCTGTTGACAACTTTGTTGTTGCAGATGTCGTGTTCTCAGACCACTGCCCTGTCATGTTTGATGTTAGTTTAACTAAGGACATGAAGCTGCCAGCCATGCGTCATGGTAGTGTTATTAAGTCTAACACTGCTGCTGCTTTTAACCCTCTCTTTACCGCAACAGCACATAGCCTCACTCCATTGCATTCTTGAATACGGAGCAGATGATGTATTCTTTTATTTCCACCTGTTTGGATGTATTAGATAGTGAAGCTTCCCTTAAAGCCATGGGCATTAAGTCAAAACAGGAGACTGGTCTCAATGACACTACATGCTCAGCTCAGCCTGAGTGTTAGAGGGCAGAGTGGAAATGGGAAAAGGACCATCTGGAGGTTTCCTTCCAGATTCTTAAAGACAGCTGTAGGAATTATCAGACTGTTCTTTAAGCTGAGAAAACAAAATATTTTTCAAATTTTATCTGCAATAATGTCAGCAAGACTCGTCTTCTTTTAATAACAATTAGTTAATAGAGTTTAATGAACCTGCAAAAAATGTCTCTCCTTTTTTAATGGCAAGGTTGCTGTTATTAGGGCCAAAATATCTCCCTCTTCATTGTGTGGTTCAGAGGTCACTGAGTGCTTTGCTATTCTTTGTCAATTTGAGCCTGTGCCACTGTATGTCCTTCCAGGAATGGTTAACAAACTTAAACCTTCTTTCTGCCCCACAGACATGGTCCCTCTTCAATTTTTTTAAGAGATCTGGGACACCATTGGTTCCTTTGTCAGAGAGATAATTAACAAGAGCTTGGTCTCTGACACTCCTCCCACTTTTTTGTAAAAACGCTGTTGTTGAACCTCGAAAAAACCTGGCCTTGACCCTATGGTTTTAGCAAATTATCGGCCCATTTCTAAACTACTACTGGTGTCTAAGATCCTGGAGAAATGTGTGCTTGCTCAGCTGCAATTTTTAGATGCAAATGGCACTATAGACGCATTCCAGTCAGGCTACAAAAGCAGAAGTCTGCACTTCTTAAGGTTTTTAATGACCTACTTTTAATTATTGATTCTGGTAGCTCTGCTGTTTTAGTGGTCTTAGACCTGACAGCTGCTTTCAACACGATAGACCATGCACCTCTTTTATCACATTTTTAAAACTGTGTGGGTGTCAGGGAGACTGTTCTAAAATGATTTCAATCTTACCTCATTAGGAGGTCCTTTTTAGTTAGGCTTGAGGACTCCACCTCATCTTCTGCTCTTCTGCACTGTGGAGTCCCCCAGGGGTCTATCCTTGGGCCAATTCTTTTTGCCCTGTACTGCCTCCTACTCAGGGAGATTTTTAGAAAACATGGCACAGCTTACCATTTCTATGCTGATGGCCAAATGTACAGGCCAAGCACCAAAAACAGCCACTGCCCCCTGACACCCCTAATCAACTGTCTAGATGACGTCAAGGCTGGGTCTGCCCAAATATTTTTAAAACTGAATGAGGAAAAGGCTGAGATCATGCTGTTTGGAAATGCCCTGTTTGGTTTGGGACTCCTCCAAAACTATGTGCATCCCAAAGTCACCAGCCTTGGCGTCACTGTGGACGGCGATTTTAAACTTGACCAACAGGTCGAGTTTTTATCACTTTCATCTTTTATCAAAAGTGAAATCTTATTTATCTTTTAATCTTTTTGAACAAGTTGTGTATGCTTGTATTTCTTTTCGTCTGGACTACTGCAACACTTTTCAGAGACATGTTTTTGTTTTTAAAATGTGCTTTATAAATAAAATTGATTGGACATAATGTTCAAAGTGTTCAACATATGTCGTCCATTACTCACCGGACTCATCTAAAGGATCCATATGTCCAATCATTCAAGTCATGATGTCTTCATCTTCAGTGATGAGCAATCCCAAACCTTTTGCAGCATCAACCACCAATACTTGCTGTATCACTCACACAGCAACAAGACAAAATGTCAGTCACACCTCGGCGGCAATTTGTATTGTGTTCTTGCTTTGTTGATCTGCAAGCACGCAAATTTTACACACCAGGCTGACACAGGGCTCTTTTTTTTCTTTTTTTTTTCAATCATACTTTTTATCTATAACTTTATTTACACACACTGGCCCTAACAACAGAACAGCACGATACCTGCTTCATTACTATGCCCCACTAAGTGGTCACCAACTCACCACGTAAATGTTAATATATAATAATTACTATGTTATATATAACTCATAGGATGGATGATTTACTGTGAGATGATTGAATTGAAAAAGTTTTTCTATATTTTAATGATTTTGGTTATAATACTTCCAGGTCCAATAAATATGGCTAACATTACTAAAGCAGCAGCAGCTGTACCAGTTTTTCTAATAAACAGACCTAGTAAAACCAGTTTCCAGTCCTAGTTTAACATTAGCAAAGACAGGTCTGATCATTTCCTGGTCCCAGAGTTAACATTAATTTAGTACAAAGGTACAACGGCTGTTTATTCCGCTGTGCCGCTAAGCTTGTTGCTAACATAGATACTTAGCTTTCATGTTACACTGTCTAACCTCTCCAGGTGTGTTTAAGGTGTAAAAAGGTGAATGTGGTGGATCCAGCATCACCATTTCAGTTTGCAGCTCTTTTATTTGTTTTTTATGAGGTTTTTGTATCCAAAAGTTGGAATGAAAGGTGAAGCAGGTGTGCTCACCGATGCTGATGTCTTTGTTGATCTGTTTGTGTGACGTTATTCCATGTTATGGAAGTTAATCATATCCACCAGACAGAGATGACACTATGAAGAAAGCATTAAAAATAAAAGATTCTTCATGAAGAAGATGATGTCGTGGATGGAAGGGAGGGGGACTCTGTCAAAATGATGCGGCAATCGTTCTTTGTAATAGAGTGTTTCAAAGTTATTAATTCTTAATAATAATACATACTTTATTGATACCAGATGGGAAACAGGCCTTTACAAAATCTGACTTAGATTTTTGAGATGCCCAAAGGAGCCCTTTAAATTAATAATTATTTTAAATAATAATTATAATAATATTTATAATATAATATTTATTATTATAATTATAATAATAATAATAATTATTTAATTAATAATTATTTTTAATTTTAAATTTCTTTAGCATTACAATTTTCCTCAGGGGAAAAAAAAGTATTTTTCATATAATTTCATCATGTTTGAAGTGCAGACAAATGTTCCAGATCTGAGGCAACTTTTTAGTACTCAGCAATCAGGAATAGCTTTGTGTGTTGTGGATCCAAGGAAACCAAGGCTCGGAAAGTAAGGAGAATGATTTATTGTGACAAGCAGTGGAGTGTGATCGTTGACGGTTGGGACTGGCGCGGGCAGACAGGACTCCTCGAGTGGATCGTGGTTTTCCGGGTCGGGTTCTTGGGGAGAGAGAA
>JBAFTB010000005.1:3648771-3658801 GCA_037177355.1 Melanotaenia trifasciata
TAAATAAATTATTATTATTATTATTATTATTATTATTATTATTATTATTATTATTTGAAGTGAAACTAGTCTTTTTAATGTATTCAGTACTGAATTAATGTTTAATCATTTATTGATTCTTAATAACAGAAACTATCTTCATTTGGTTAAAAAAAGCAAATTAATTTAAATTATAAATTAAAAATAAACATGCGAAAACACTTCATTATTATTATTATCATTATCATTATTATTATTTGTAAATATCAATAATAAATAGATAGTAATATTACATTGCTAACTGACCAACTCAAGTCACTAAAACATCTTTAATTGAGCTAAAACCTTGCTGGAAATTAAATTATCAGCTATTAGTGAATTTACTTATTTATTTAGGTAATTAATCCGTTATTAAAAGCTAATTTCCTTCATTGACTTTAACGAGATGCTGTCTTCCTGCTCAAGGTGGGTCCTCGCTGGCCACTGTCCTGCAGGTTTTAATGCTTCCTGCTCCAACACACCTGACTTTAAATTAAATTCTGCACAATGACTCATTAGCTTGAGTTAGGTGTGTTGAAACAGGGAAACATGGAAAACCTGTAGGATTGTGGCCCTCGAGGACTGGAGCTGAACAGCCTTGATTTCTTGGATCAATACCTTGAGCATGAGCTGTGTTCCGCTTGGACTGCAGGTGGAGAACATGTGGTGGGGATGAGTCTAGGATCCAGGATGCAGACTATGGTTTAGACTTTCTGTTCTGCTTTGGTTTTCTGTGTCTGGGGTGAAAAACAGGATCACAGGTTGGATTCAGTCTCTCCTTTGTGTGATTTACATTTTAAAATGCTCAGTTTTTAATTTTTCTAGCTGCCTGAAGATTAAATTACAATATTTCTTTATTTAATCTCCTTCAGACTTTTCAGTCCAGTTTTTACCTACACAGTTAAGTGGAAGAAGACCCGTACTGGTAAAATCCCATTACATATTTATATGTATGCTGGGATTTTACCAGTACGGGTATTCTTCCAGCTGTAGCATCATGCAGGGATCTGAACAACGTGCGTAGCAGCAATTTGTCTCCATGTTGATTCACTGTTTCACTATTTGGAGTTTGTCTTAAAGATAATCTTGTGGGGTTATCTTTGCTGTTTCTGGTTTCCTCTACTGCATACTGGTCCATCTAAGTCATGTTGAGCATGGATGTGTAATTAATTCTTTATCTGGAGGTGTGTTAGTCACTTGCGTATGCTTGAGGTGGATTTAGTTGTCATTGTGTCTGGACGATCACATTTAAGTTAAATACATTCCTCCCAGGTCACATCCACTCCCCTGTCAGAGCGGTGTATTAAAACACTGCTGTAATAATCCGGAGTTACTCTGCTGAGCAGTGATAAACACACAGCGTTATCAGTGCAACCTGTGAGTGTGTCGGCCATAAAGCATCTCTGCACCACTTAGCCGTCCTCCCTCTGTCAGGTGAGGGGTCGTAGAGCGAGACCAACATAGACGAGCGAGACTTCATCCCACAGCTGGTTAGCAGATGTCTGGAGGAAAAAAACAAAAATCACACGCACATGACCATTCCTCATCCTCGTCCTGAAACAGGCCTGCTTCCCTCTGATTGGAGCAAACATTTCACCATAGTTCAGCTCGTGTGAACGAGGACAGAAACAGCTTCATCACATAGTTGTCTGAATAAACCAGAACGAAGGCGTCAGTCTGGAGCATCTCAGCCATGTAAACCAGGTTTCCTTCATGCAACTATCGTCCTGTATTGAAACCATGTTGGCTTCATGTTTTCATCTGCTGCTGCTCACCATAAATAATGAGTCCTGTCCTTTGATAAAGCCCAAGTTAAGATAACTGTCAACATATAACCTTACTTTTTCTAGAAGAATCATCTGTACTGTGGTGTTTCTCATGTTGCAGAGAAACTCCCGGTTACCAGGATAGACACAAACCAATCCACCAGCCCACTGACCTCATCAAACCACAGCACATGGACCAGAACTGACTGGGTGCTCAACATGTGGCCCAATAAGTAGATCATTTATTTCTGACTAAGGATATACGTTTTGATATATTGTTGTACAGCAGATTTTGATTTATTCTCTTTGGGAATAGAACTTTATTGCCATTACAACAAAAGTTTTCAGGCTTCAAAAGGTCGGTTCTATGTGGACAAAAGCTCAGCTCGTCTATGTGTGGACATGGACCTAATTTTAACAATCACCCAGACTCTGTACAGTCAAAGCCTCACGGATCCCCTGTTCTCTTTGGGGGCCCCCTTGGGGGCCAGGGGCCGCTGGTTGAGAACCTCTAATAAAGCGTTTTATACAGAATGTGATTATCCTGATCAGCTGGGACAAGCCGGCATGGATGAAGTCAGAAACATCCACGTCGCAACTGCACGTGTTTCTGTTTGTGGAAAATCTGGCAGGAAATGATGATGATGATGATGATGATGTATGTGATGATTTAGTTATCTCAGATAAACTTCTCATGTTTAATCTGGTAAAAATATTTCAAACCGATTTTAAAATTAATTATTTTTTCTTTTTTTTTTTCAAATTGGTAATTTTTTCAAAATAATGTCACATCTTTATCATCATCATCCTCAGCTCTGCACTTACGGGTTCTTCCAGGATCAGCCTGTATCACCAGCTTGTTGTGTTCATATGTAACTCCAGTTTCATGTCTGACAGATTCATTCATTCATTCATTCATTCATTTATTCATTCATTCATTCATTCATTCATTTTAGATTTAGTTCATAAACGTTTTGTCTACTTTCCATCTGCATTCAGGTCTCGGATAAATTTATATGTAGAGGATAGTTGGTCAGTAAGCAGTCAGTAAACGATCAGTAAAGGGTCAGTAAACGGTCTGTAAGCAGTCAATAAGTGGTCAGTAAATATTTAGCAAACGGTCAGTAAGCGTTCAGTATGCAGTCAGTAAGTGGTCAATAAATGGTCAGGAAGTGGTTGGTAAACGGTCAGTAAGCGGTTGGTAAGCGGTCGGTAACCAGTCTGTAAGCACTCGGTAAACAGTTGGTAAGCGGTCGATAAGTGGTCAGTAAACGGTCAGTAAGCTTTCGGTAAATGGTCCGTAAACGGTCAGTAAATGGTCGGTAAACGTCAGTAAATGGTTGGTAAGCGGTTGGTAAATGGTCAGTAAGCGGTTGGTAAATGGTCAGTAAGCGGTCGGTGAATGGTCAGTAAGCGGTCGGTGAATGGTCAGTAAGCGTTTGATAAGCAGTCACTAAACAGTCAGTAAGCGGTCAGTAAGCGTTTGGTAAATGGTCAGTAAATGGTTGGTTTGGTCAGTAAACGGACGGTAAACGTCAGTAAGTGGTTGGTAAACGGTTAGTAAATGGTCAGTAAGCAGTCAGTAAATGGTCAGTAAGCGGTTGGTAAACGGACAGTAAGCAGTTGGTAAGCTGTCAGTAAACAGTCAGTAAGCAGTCAGTAAATGGTTGGTAAACAGTCGGTAAGCGTTTGGTAAATGGTCGGTAAACGGTCAGTAAGCAGTCAGTAAACGGCCGGTAAACGGTCAGTAAATTGTCGGTAAGCGGTCGGGTAACGGCCAGTAAACGGACAGTAAGCAGTCAGTAACTGGCTCCGTCCCAGCTGTGTGTGTGTTAGTAACACGCTGCAGGAACCTGCTGTGCTTCGGTCGTTTTGCTCAGTAAGATGTTTCTCATTTGCTCCATTTATCACTTCAGCATATTTTCTGAATTTGTAGCACATTTTTGTTAAATGAACCACGTTTATGTTCTACGTCTCGTTAAATCTGCTGAATCTGTGTTGCTTATAAAATTTAAACATCTATAAAAATGTAAAATACATAAAAATAATAAATAAGAATAATCTCTGCTCACATGTCAACAGCTCATACCTCCCTCCTTACAATGTCCAAGGCCTTGTTTTTATTCACAAAATGCTTAGTACTCACCTCATTCAATTTCCTGCTTCCTTCCTGTCTGCGCTGAAAAAACGACGAGCAGCTCGGTCTTGAAGCTGCAGCCGCAGCAGTAAATCTGCCGGTAGGCCGACACAAACCGGGATCTAACAGGGCTTGTGTCCTTTTTCCCTTCTGAACTAATGAATCATCTCTGGAGCATCTCTGGAGCTGGATCCAGCTGCTGCAGAGTGTCGGACAACATCTGGCACAAGCTGCCTCAGACAGCGAAGCCTTGGGTCGCTGCAGGCAGCCTGCAGACACTGGCTCCTTAGAAAGGTCTGAAACAGAAACTCCGGTCTGCTCTCCGAAGCCTTTTCTGTCTTTTTACTGTATATTTTCACAAATCACACAACAATGTTAGTTTTTTAGTGTATTTAGGGCATTATGAAACTTGGTGCACATTCAAATACCTCCGCCTAAATCAGGATTGTAACCCTGTTGGCGTGTACTTGTGGTTTTTCAACACATCAACAATTCGTCTTGCTCCGAGTCCTTTGTGTCAGTTTTAACATCACAATGAGGGCCAACTGGAAAATCCTGAGAATGTCATTCAACAGACTAGTTTCTAAACATGAAACAGGTCCCTGAAAGAGGTTTAGACACCCATAAACAAGTTCCACCTCCTTTACATTCTCTCTACTTCTACATTTAAACTACTTGTTTATTTCAGGCATTGGTCAGGTTTATATCTACACTCCTACAAGGTTAGAAGTGGAAAAAAAACACAGCAAGTCATTAAAATACAACATTTTGTCCCAGAAAGGTGTCACGTTTCCAAGAGGAAACATCCTGCACGGCAACAGCTCAACAGGTCTGAAATATAATCATTTGCTCCAGAAAGCAGTTCGTGTTCAGCTGCATTATATAAAGTTTTTACTGAACGTCGTCTCAGTTCGTGGAACAGATCATCTTAGATTAGTTAAGGTTAGTCATGAGTCAACCTGAATGAAAGAAATATGGAGGCAGCAGTTCCACTAAAAGAATTCTCTTTAAACTTGTATATTTAATTTTTTCTTGATTTTAAACACCAGTTTTATATTTTTTATGTGTAATATTTGTGTGTGTATTCTACAACTCTTTGTCTCATGAATACTGAATAAATACAATTTATTATTTCTCCAGGTAGAAATCAACCCTGACTCCAGAGTGACAACATACAGCTGTGATAAATGTATTAGTTTAAATTAATTAAATTACATCAGGCCAACACTACATACATTTTATTATATTTCCATACTTTTCTGAACTTAACTGCCCATTCCTTAGAACTGTCTGTAACTTCCGAAGAAAACTACATCCTGTGGTAATTATTTTTTTATTTATCTTATTAATTTCCACCTCTTGATTTTAGTTTTTAAAATAGTTCAAATGAGACTTTTTCCCAGCAGTTATCACCCATGATGGAATAAATCTGTCTCTGTAAAATGGCTTGTAATGATTTTGTTAAAGTTAAAAATGATGTTACACCTTTAACCTCTTTCCTTCTAATTGTTATTACCTCTAAAAATTACTCGAATATTTGGATATTTTCTCCTGTCTGTGGACTTCAGGCCGGTCTGGTGTGTGTTTTAACTGATGTTTAATCACATGCCTCCAAATCACGTCAGTTTTTAATAAACTTTTTTAATAAACTTTTTTCCTTGAGAAAATAGCTGAAATTGGATTTATAAATATGTATATATATATATACATTTATAAATCCAATTTATATGTGTGTGTGTGTGTGTGTGTGTGTGTGTGTGTGTGTGTGTGCGTGGAGAAGTTCTATCAAAAGATTGGACACACTCATTCACAATTAACACATGGTTGTGTGTGCCCAAACTTTCGGCTTTTGACTGGTGGTGTATATTAGATGAGGGTAAATGAACTTTTTTTTCTGTTTGTTAAATTCAAGCATTTCCAGATTTCTAGATTATTATTTTTTATTTTTATCGGCATCTTGTTGCTGCTGTAAGTGTGAGTTGTGTAAAACTTGATGAAGCAGCAGGAAAATTATTTAGCATGTTTACAGCAGCGTTAAAACATGTCTGGAAATGTTTTTAATTGTTAGCAGTAATCCACAGTTTCACTGCAGGGATTACAGAATATATCAGAGTTCACTGGTGTACAAAGTCTACTTTTTTCTTTAAATCAACAATCATTCAGTACACCTACAATGTGCTATAGCACACTTTCTTTTGTATTCTTGTTGCCAGTCTAGGAAAGACGGTGAAAAATAAAACGTGTAAAGGTTTACTATGAAGCTCTGCAGATGAACATTGATGGCAAGCATCACAGGCCTTAAAAGACGAAGCGGTCTATGATAGACAACACGCTCCATCCATGGCGTACAACAAGGTCTTTGGTGTAGGACCCGACAACAGCAGCGGTGCTGTAGGTGTGTGTTGCAGTGATAGCAGACTGGTAATTTTGCCAGTAGGACTAGTTATACTAGTATCAGTACCAGGTCTGGTGGAGGAGGAGCGGTGCTGTAGGTGTGTGTTGCAGTGTCAGGAAAGGGGACTGCACTCGCTGATGAAGTGCAGAGGGTCCAGAGTTTAAGGGGCCATCCATCATCTCCATCAGGCTGAAGAGAGACTCCATGGAATGGAACGCCACCAGACGACGACAACCCAGGCCCACCAGTCTGAGTCGGACTAAACAAACACCAGCCCCTTCATCATCATCATTATCATCCTCCTCCTGAGACTAATTTTGGGTCAACATCATCAGTACCAGTAAGAGAGCTGGTGGGTGACGTGGCAGCTCCGTTCCGTGTTCAGAAACGCGGCGCTACACATGTAACTCCTAACGTCTCACTCAGACGTGCTGTAATCATTGCTGATCTTTAATTCTACATCCTGGAAATTACCCTGAAATTTGATCATGTTTTTGTAGCTGCTGCAAAACAAAACAACATAAAAGTGAGAAAAACGTCTACGGTCACATGGCTCATACAAACCTGAGGTGCAGCGTACTGCTTGTGTTCAAGTGTTTTCATAGGACTTTGGATAGGATTTTGAAAGACTTGGTCTTGCTTAAGCCAAGCTGCTCTCTCACCTGCAGATGGTCCAAAATGCAGCTGCTGGCTTGTTGACGGGCACCCGAAGGCCAGAGCACATCTCACCTGTTCTTTATTGGCTTCCTGTTGGTTCTACGTCCCTTTTAAAAGTCTACTTTTAACGTCTAGCACCACCATGTTTATCCGACATGCTTATCAACACTTTTAAGGTCAGCTGACCAGCAGCTCCTGGTTTGAAACTTAGAGCGGACCGAGCTGCAGCACCAAAGCTGTGGAACATAAAGCAGGCCTCCTCACGGTCTGTCTTTAAAACTCTTCTTTAAACCCTCTTATTTTCTTTAGCTTTTAACAACAGTTGAGGCGATACTTTTATATTTTTTAGGGTTTTATTGTTTTTGGTCATTTTATAATGTCTTGACTGGTGAAGATTTTGGCTGATGTTTGAGGCATTTATAGAGAAACGTGTTGTAAATGATTTGTTGTTGTAAATACATTTGAATGGTTTGGACTGGATAAAACTACAGAAGGAGTGGCTGATTAAATCAAAGGAAAATAAAAACTGATGCAGCTGAAGACATGTCCCGTAGTTTTGTTGGGCCTGTACATGGTCACAGTGTGTATACCTGGATAGAGACAGGTCTCCGCCCGCTTTTCTTATATCATTTGCCGTACATAAAACAACCCAAACACTTCCCAGGAAAAGGCCGTTCTCACACATATACATACAATCACACAGGTCAAGGGTCAGAGGGTCACGTTGTGTCTGGATAGGATTTACGTTGCCTGTTTGAGCACAAGTACACACTTCAGGTTTTTAAGTGACTTCGTTCACATTTTCTTGACTTTCTTTGGCTTCCCTGGTTCCTCTAACCCCAACACCACTGAAAAACACCAACATTCATGTTTCTAGACAGCATTTTAACAACTTTCTCAACTTTAAATGTTTTACAACCACAACATATTTCCTAACTTTTACCAACACATGACCTCATCACAACTTTATTCTCACTTCAAACAAAACTTTAAACTTGAAAAGAACCTTAAAAAGCTTAACTGTTCATCATAATCAAAAACAGATCACCTCACTGTAACCTAATGGTGTTATCTAACCAGGTACCAAATCTAAGTATCATCACTTCTGTGGTTTAACAGCCTTGATGAAGATTTAAAAAATTACAATAATTAAAAAGTGCAAAAACAACCAATAACTGTTCAACATGAAGATTTATTGTTCATTAAACCTAAAACATAGCTGGTGGAAGGACCAAATTTATAAAAGGAAATGTGCATAGAATCTTTAATAAAGAGAATGAGGCAGGATCTGTGTGGATACAAGCAAATTCAAAACTCAGCAAACTTCAAGGTCAAAATTTACTGAACCAAACGGTTTCTTTGGAGGCGGAGAAATAAAAGTTTAGGTATTATCATCAAAGTGATCAAGTTGTAAAAGCTCGAGTCTAAATTTCTTGTTACAGTTTTTTACTGCAAACAGGACTACAGAGAAGCTGGAGCTCCACAGGAAACAGAATGTTTTCTGTTTACAGGCTCAGCCCTCACAGCCCTTTATATGGAAGTAGATGTTTGATTTTAGAAGTGATTTACACAAGATGGTTATTTGTCACAAGCACTGTTATATAACACAGGGTGTTGAGTCACTTCCAGACTGCATAAATGCGCAAGAATGGCCTTTTTTAAGTAGCAATAATAAGCAAATAATAAATAATAATAAAAGTTAAAATATGGGTAAAGAAACTAGCAAATATGAAAATAAAACAACTGCAGGGGTGATTTACTGAACATCTGTATAAAGATGAATTATGTTAAATCTTTAGTTTTGTTCTGTGTGAATGCATAAATCACTGGAAACACACATAATACCTACTTATTACTTAGATTTGTCAGTCGTTAATAACAATTGGAAATAAATTCATAAATATTTCATCAAATTTGTCATTGATTGAATGTTTTAATGAAGTAAATTTATGTAAAAGCAAATATAATTATTTAATTGTTTCCTGCATCAAGGATTAATTTAAACTGTTGACAGATCACGACATCTGATTGGTTAAACCTGCTCCACGATCCAAAATCAAAGATTTCTGCAGAGCCAGAAATACTCTGACACCCTGGGTGGCAGACGTGAGATGGCTATACCTCGTAGTTACCACAATGAAAATAAATAGAGATGAAGGAGAATGTTACCTCAGCAGCAGCTTTCAATCCAGGTTAATTATCGCATCGTTAGCCCCGATCACCAAGTTGGATGGATAAAATGATTCATGACACTCTGAAGCATGGAGACGATGACATAACTCATCAAAAGCTAAAGTAATTATATGTATTCATTAATCATTCAGTCATCTATTTATTTCTAGTTCTAATAAATTATTGACACATTTGATTTATTATTCAATGTTGAATTTATGTGTTTAATTTTCTCCCTAACTGCATCTCACTGATGTAGATGTGTAAATAATCTGATGACACGTCTGAAATGTATTCATTAGACTCAGATTAAAACCTCCAGAAAAAATAAATAAGCTGAAGTAATAAACAGATCTAGAATGAACCCTTCCGCACCCAAGTCAACAGAAGAATTATTCATTACAAGGGAAGTGACGCAAACATCAGCCATAAAGGGACGAGACTCCGAGTGTTTCTGCTGCCCATCGCGAGTTTAATGGGAGAGAACCCAGTTTTTATTACTGCTGCCATAGCAACAGACTCGGATGCAGAATTCTGACCCAGTTTCACGACAGATTTAATCTTTTCAATAAAATCCAGTTTAAACATTTGATATGTTTACTGTTGTTTTCTAAATGTCTGGAGGACAGAAACATCTTTCCAGACCTGCATGGATCACCAGGATCATCCAGTATCACTACACCAGTATCACTACAGCAATATCACTACACGAGTATAACTACACCAGTATCACTACAGCAGTATTACTACACCAGTATCACTACAGCAATATCACTACAGCAATATCACTACACCAGTATCACTTTAACAGTATCACTACAGCAATATCACTACACGAGTATAACTACACCAGTATCACTACAGCAGTATTACTACACCAGTATC
>JBAFTB010000005.1:3658901-3669114 GCA_037177355.1 Melanotaenia trifasciata
AGCATCACTACACCAGTATCACTACAGCAGTATTACTACAGCAGTATCACTACAACAGTATCACTACAGCAGTATCACTACACTAGCATCACTACAGTAGTATCGCTACAGCAGTATCACTACAGCAGTATTACTACAGCAGTATCACTACAGTAGTATCGCTACAGCAGTATCACTACAGCAGTATCACTACACCAGTATCACTACAGCAGTAATACTACAGAAGTATCACTACACCAGTTTGAAATAAATGAGTTTCCTAATAATTCAACTTTTTAAAATACTGACACGTGGCTTCACATTTCTAGAACCAAGAGGAAGACATCCGGATGAAGAGAAAGAGAACTATTTCTAAATTTTAGTAAAGAGGAGGAACACAGATCAGGTGGAGACAGACCCTAGACCCAGTACCAGCAGCCCCACAGCTCCCACTGTGGAGCTAGCCACACCAGGATCCAGTCCACCACCATCAGGCGGTAGACCAGAATTGGTCCACCTACAACCACATCAGGATCCACATTCTGCACCCAAAACAACCAACTTAGCTTCTATGGACCTTTTTGACCTGTACTTGTAAACATTTTCAATTGGTGATCCAGATGATTCAGAATCAGAAAACTTCATTATTATTATATAATCTGCCGCAGGACATTATTGTAGCAGCAACAACAGGACAAGACAAGCAATAGTAAAAATAATAAACAGTGTTATTTACATACAAATGTACACACACACACTTATATACAGACAGACAGACAGATAGATGTAAATGTTTTATTTATCAAGTCTCTGTAATGTGACCACAGTTATCATCATTAGATGTGATTGTGTCTAATAAAGCCCACCTCTGGCACTGATGTATAAAAGCCTAGCTCCACCACAGATCTCTGCTACCTGTCTGACAGTGTGTGGTCAGTGCTGGTCTGTTTCAGACCGTCTTCAGAGACATAAATGATTGAGAATGTTTACAACCTGGACAAACGTCCAATGACTAATCTGATGAAGCGCCTGAAATCTGCTGATGAACCTCTGTGCTTCAGATTACTTTACTTGGGCTCTGGGGGAACCGTCACAACCGACAATGAAGCAGACACAGTTCGAAGCCATGTTTTTCTCCAGGATTTTAATTGATTAATCACCACATCCTTTGCAGACATCATCTGTTTCACCGCTTCATTAAAACAAAGAGCTTCAGATGGAAAAATGTTGGACGTTCTCATCCTGTGTGGATGTGGCTACATATGGCTGCTGGCAGGAACTACAACCACAGGGTGACTTCCACTGGGTTAGACCGACTTACTTTAAAAAAAGAAACCGTTGGAAATATTTCATGGATGCGAACATCCACAATAACCACTATTTCCAGATTTATTTAATTTGTAGATTCATTTCCATTTATTGTCTTGTAGCAGTGGAAATCTATAACTGTGTTATATGCATTATGTCTTCAGAAGCTTCATCTATTGTTTCCTTCAGATGTGGGCCAACATACTTCCAGAATTAAAATATTTTAATTAAAATAAAACTAAAGAAATGACAAGTGTTATCCAGCATTTTATGTATTTTATATGTAAAACAGCTTGTTATGGTACCAGATATATTTTGTGACTCATCTTTTCTTATTAATTTCTGGACTTCATGACAGCTGAAGTGGTCATAGTGTTGGCTACTAAAACGGGTTTAATTTAAAATGATGGATAATACTCTAAAGTCACGGCAGAAATAGCAAAAAGATGAACAGGAAGCTGATTACCATGAGAACTATGACTAAACTTTAACAGGTAAATACATTAAACACAGTGTAAAAATATGGTCTTAGTAATAAAACACAGGTTTTTCTCTCCTAGCAAAGAACACATTATATTTCTCAATCATTAAACCATTTTCTTGCTAATGATGAAATCATAGTCAGTCAGTTGAAAACACTAAACATGCTCTTCACTCGGCATCAAACCAGCGGCACCATGAAATAATCCTGATTCATTTAGACTTGGACTTCTGATGATTTATTTCAAAACAGAATTTGGTTTTTAAAGAACACTACTGAGAGTTTCTATTGTTTTCACAGGTGGTCTGGACAGGATCTGGACCTGTCAGACCGGATCTGGACCAGTCAGACCAGATCTGGACTGGGTATGGACTGGATCTAGATCTATCAGACCAGACCTAGACTAGGTATGGACCGGATCTGGACTAGTCAGACCAGATGTGGACTGGGTATGGACTGGGGCTGGACCGGTCAGAATAGGTCTCGATTGGTCAGTGTGGATCTAGACCAGGTTTGAATTGGTCACGTTGGCTCTGGACCAGGTCCAGATGTGGACCAGGTCTGGTTTTATCAGCCTTGTAGTGTACAGATAGTATCAAAGTGACTTTTCTACCAATAAATAACTGGTTTTACTTCCTGAAGGACGTCTTCCAACCAATCAGGGATTAAAATTGAGGGACTGTGATGCAAGTCGCCATCCTGTATCATCATCTGCCAACATCCTGACACTGCTGGCTTTATTCTCCTACTGCAGGTTGCTTTCTAACAGCAGTAGGACGTAAAGAGATTTTCCTTCAGGTGAGGCTGTGTGAAATCCTTACCTGCAGTAGACAGCCCCTTTAAAAGGTCAGATAGCTACTTCCTCCCACCTCACAGACAACGTGCACCTTCTTAATCAACCCTGCCTGCAAACTGAAACAGGCAACAGTTACAGGTTGAGGGTTTCTAACAATCATTAAACCTTCCAAAATGATCTGCAGTTTTAGTCTAAATCAGAGTTTCAGACAGTTTAAGAGAAGGGGTTTCAGAAAATCTTGGCGGATTCTTGCATAAGATCCAATAAGCTGTGCTTCAATTCAATCTCAGGAAAAAGACCAAACTTATAGATTTGTTCAGATATGTGTGGGCTTCATCCTGACGATGATCCAGACACCTCACCCGGAGTTCTCATCCGGACGATTAGCTGGAGATCCGGACAATGATCTGGATGAGTTGGATGAGCCAGAGGCCTCATCCAGAGAGCCAGACGATGAGCCGGAGGCCTCATCCAGAGATCCGAACGATGAGCCGCATCCAGAGATCCGGACGATGAGCCGGAGGCCTCATCCAGAGATCCGGATGATGAGCCGGAGGCCTCATCCAGAGAGCCGGACGATGAGCCGGAGGCCTCATCCACAGATCCGGACAATGAGCCGGAGGCTGCCTATAGTCAAAAGGAAATCTGCAGAAATGTCCTGGTATTTGTGACGGAGGGCAGTTTTCTTCCTCTTCTTCAGTGCAGTATCAGAACTCACTCACTTCAAAACCTCCATCTTTGTAGTTCTTCTTTTAAATTAAATATTTTACTTCACGTTGAACTAACAGTGTGGTGAGGTTATTAATGTTTGGTAAGACAGTCCATCTTAAGATAAAGTGGATCATTTTATGTCTTTCTTCTCAGACTTGTCATAGATTGTTAAATGAAAAGTTCTCTACTTCCCAAACAGGAACCCAACCTCCACCATTCAGTGCGATGTGGAAACTCTAACATAGAGCTATGCAGCCACGTGACCAACAAGGTATATGTTATCGTAGAGATGACCTACGAAGTCGTCCGAAACATTGTGAGCTGCTCGGCGAGTGTTCCTGATAAACTCCCTCTTTGACATTTTGTTTTTTACATGTGGGCTGGTGAGGTCGATGGACAGCAGGATCAGACTGTAACACAGCACGTACACAGCATCTGCAACGACAGAACGGCAAACTACTCAGATAAAAACATCAAGATGATCACCAAGAATATGTAAACATGTGCCTGAAACAGAGGCGTCAGGTTTGGCCTATAGCAGCAGCTACAGAGCTTAGAAATGGGTTTGATGGTTAATTACTCCACCTAAACATTAGAAATGTAAACACAGCTCCTTTAAATCTGCTGAATGTATTCATGTCATCCATACAGCACCCGTCCTTCGTTCCATGAGATTTCCTCTGGTGCCACCTTCAGGTCAAATCAAGAAAAACTGTTCACACACTTTATACAACAACATAGATGGTATCAGGTGGGACATGAAAACAGATTTCATAGTTTAGATCTGTGGACCCGTTGCTTTGACGACAGCTTTCTAACATTAATAAACCAGTCCATCTGGTCTCCTTCACTCCCTCGTGGGGAAATGACCCTTATGAAGCCGTGTGTGTGTTGTCCTATTAGAAAATAATTACACATGATGTCACATCACATTAGATGAAATAGAAAAATTTTCAAAAAGTAGTAGAGCCTGGTACTACCTAATACTACCTGGTACAGGTTGGTACAAGAGCTTCTAGGATTCAGGAGGCTACATGGAGAAATCCACAAGGAATTTATGGAGCTTCTAACATAACAGAGCGGCTGAATCATATGAAAAGTACTTGAGAAATCAAAGAACAGGATCCTCAAAGTGCTGCCTGATTGGTCCAGATGAGAATAGGCTCTGAAGCAGGTAGATGATGAAGCTTCAACCCCAAGAACATTGTGATAAGCAGACTGTAATGGGTCCTGAAAGACCTGCTTATTGAGGTGACCCAATAAGAGTCACTCAGGACTTTCATGATGTAAGATGTTAGTACAATTGGTCTGTAGTCATTTGGATCAGATCTTTTAGGTCCTGGAACAAGGCAGGATGTTTTCCACAGCACAGGAACTCTTTTCTGAATCAGGCTGGTGTTAGAAAGGTGCTGAAGAATCCAAGAAAATTGTTCTGAGCAGGTTTTCAGAACCCTGGAGCTGAAACCATCTAGACCTGCATCCTTCTGGTTCCGGTTCAGTCTGTCCAGTTGTTTCTTCACCTGACTGCAGGAGACAGACAGGCTAGAGGTGGAGGCAGAGGACATCTCAGGACATGGAGGCTAGAGGTGGAGGCAGTGGACGTATCAGGACACGGAGGCTAGAGATGAAGGCAGAGGACGTATCAGGACATGGAGGCTAGAGGTGGAGGCAGAGGACGTATCAGGACACGGAGGCTAGAGATGAAGGCAGAGGATGTATCAGGACATGGAGGCTAGAGATGAAGGCAGAGGACATATCAGGACATGAAGGCTAGAGGTGGAGGCAGAGGACGTATCAAGACACGGAGGCTAGAGGTGGAGGCAGAGGACATATCAGGACATGGAGGCTAGAGGTGGAGGCAGAGGACGTATCAAGACACGGAGGCTAGAGGTGGAGGCAGAGGACGTCTCAGGACATGGAGGCTAGAGGAGAAGTCAGAGGACGTCTCCAGCTTCATGGCCCAGCACAAAACTGAGTTAACTAAAAGCAAGTTTCTCGAAATTTCACTGATGCACAAGTTATAATGCAGTGACCTGACCCCATATGATCAACACCTATAACAAGGACAACAAACACAACAAAATTCTGCAAATAAAATAAAATAAAATGAAATAAAAGTTTTTCCTTATATTCAAAAGGCATCCAAAGCTGTAATTTTCTCAGGCTGTTTGTGAACAGCTGTAGGTCTGGGACAGAAAAATTCAGCGACTAACTGCTGACGTCCATCTGAAATAATAAAACATTTTCAACAACTGCTTAGTTACATTATGTATAAAGTATAAATTTATCCGAGTACTTACCAGGACTAAGGCCAAGGTCATGGACCAGACCAGGATTACAGGTACAAAACCTGTGACTGAACTTGGTAATGAGGGTTTCCAGATACTCTCCTCTCTCCTCAGGTGCGTGGATGTGTCTGAAAAAATCCCGTAGAGCATTAGGGAGGAACTGGTTACTGAAGTTATGAAGGGTCACCAACTCATCCAAGACATCCCGCCTGAACAAAGACAGATATGACATCACATTGTCACAAAAGGGCATTACAACATGGAATAGTTACTGGTGTCAACTGCTCTGTATTTGGACTTAACTTCTTGTCTTCAACACATAAAAAAAGACCAGAAGTTAAGCCGACAAGCTCTATCTGAGTTACCTGACTCATGCAAGAAGAAAAGTCTAAAATAATGAATGAAGAAACTGAAGCAGTCGAGCCAAAATTCCTCCACAGCGAGGTGAGAGACTACGTTAATACAAGACGTCACCTCTTTTCAAGTCAACTTGTATCAATAGTAAAAAAGCTATGAATATATTACTCTGGAAAAATCTGTAAACATTAAATCATGACAAAAGTGGGATTCGTGGATTGTATGTGTGCATTTAACCTCTCGTCGAGGTAAATCCTCAGCATCTTCCAGTTGAGCCGTCTGGTGTAGAAAATGAACTTAGCCAGCTCTGTCGGATGATCTGCTAGAATACCTTTAGACATGAAATAGCTTATACCCTACAGGCAAGAACACAGACATAAGCAGAGAAAAGCAGTAAGGTAAATAACCAAGATGGAGCATCATATTAAAAAATATATCATTTACATCTATATATATATAGCAAATTGACCATAAAAGTCTTTGAATCATGAGTCAGATTATATCTGAACCACTGTTAATCAATTTTCAAAGACACAGGATGAAGATGTTCAGTCATCTTCAACAACAAACCAAAGGTACATGGTTGGTAGGAGTCCTACTGTAAGCCCTTCAGACAGGGTAGTAAAATCTGTACTCCCTGAATAAATCTTGTACAAGCAGAAACTTCTACAGGTTTGATCTCACGGAAGGAGCTTGCGATCGATCGCTTTACACACTGTAAACTTCGGTTGTCTACAGACCAGAAGGTCCAGGTATTTAGTGGTTCATGTTATTCATTATTCACTGGTGGGGTTGTGGGGGAATCTCCATCTCCGGTTGTATTCATCCACCCATTTTAGAGTTTTTCTGAGTTTTCTCTGGGAGGAGTAACACTGTCTGAAATGACAGTTGGAGAATTCCTGTTGGTAGAATTCCATGATAAAGACAACATGGACTCCCTTAGGTCTGTTTGACTCCCTGAGAAAGGCCAGTGGGCTGAAACATGGCCTTTTAGACGTCACTATGACTGCACCATACAGCTCCAGATGTTTTCGGGTTCGTTTAAACAATTGTTTTTAAGTTTTTTTGACATTCACGGTTTTACTATCCTATCTGAAGAGCACTTCGGATAAATATTATACTGAATCCAGGAAGCACCCTGACAAAATTCTCTTTTGAATTACACCTTAATGCTGCGATCAAAGTCAGATGGAACAGGAAACATTATTCTCCACTTTGTGCACATACATGTTCAACTTATGCAGCACCTCCATGTTAACATGGAGCTACAGACCTGGATGTTTATGCACGTTTTACCTCTTGTGGGTTAGCATTGAATGTCAAGCTGCCTTCATCTAGCTGCAGGTACAGTCTTCTGTAGGAGAAACCGGCATGTAGTTTTTTGTTGTAAATGGAGCAGTGCCCCCATGTGGACTTGCACAGCCTATTCAATCAACAGACACTGGTTAAAGAAAAGCAGCACTTTAATCACCACAAACTGATAGCAGAAACAAAGAGGAGGGCCTCCTTACCCCTGCCAGAGATATTCATCATTTCCCAAGTCCTGCCACACACAGCCAGCCAGGCACAGATCCGTAGCGTTCAGGTAAGACAGTATGGTAATACCCAATTCAGGTGGCAACATATCCAAATCTATGAAGCCATGCTGCTCTTTACCTAGAAACACAAATAAGACATAAGATTCCTTTATTGTCATTATCATGTGCATAAAATATACACACAAGAGAATTAGATGTTACTCTCAACCAGCTGTCCCGTGCATAAACGAAACAACAATAAATATTTTTGTTAAGATATAACAAAGCTGGAAACGGTTGGTGTGCTCTCTCCGGGTCAGGAATGAGGTCCTGCCCCAGGTGACGGAGTTCAAGTATCTCAGGGTCTTTTTCAGGAGTGAGGGAAGGATGGAGATCAACAGGCGGATCGGTGCGGCGTCTGCAATGATGCGAACGCTGCATCGGTCTGTCGTGGTGAAGAAGCAGCTGAGCCAAAAGGCAAAGCTCTCAGTTTACCGGTTGATCTACGTTCCTACCCTCACCTATGGTCATGAGCTGTGGGTAGTGACCGAAAAAATGAGATCACGAATACAAGCAGCTGAAAGGAGTTTTCTCCGCACGGTGGCCGGGCTCTCCCTTAGAGATAGGGTGAGAAGCTCGGTGACCCGGGAGGGGCTCAGAGTAGAGTCGCTGCTCCTCCACATCGAGAGGAGCCAGATGAGGTGGCTCGGGCATCTGGTTAGGATGCCTCCTGGACGCCTCCCCGGTGAGGTGTTCCGGGCACGTCCCACCAGGAGGAGACTCCGTGGAAAACCAAGGATACACTGGAGGGACTCTCTGAGCTGGCCTGGGAACACCTCGGGTATTCCTCTGGATGAGCTGGTGAATGTGGGACGTCTTGGTTTCCCTGCTTAGGCAGCTGCCCCTGCGACCCAACTCCAGATAAGCAGCAGAAAATGGATGGATGGATGATATAAATAACAAAGGAAGATAGAAGTATATATATATAAGTCAGGATAAGAATAAGTAGTTGGTTCGGGTGTCGGTTCTTTCTCCCACACTTAGTCCTGTGGGTCTGTGGCTCTCGGGGTGTATATGGGGAGTCTGTGAGGGTCTGTATGGAGGTATATTTAGGGAGGGGACACAGCTTGTTGATCAGTCTGACAGCTTTTCAGCTTCCTGTTCATCTTGCAACTGATGCTTCTGTATCTTCTCCCAGATGGTAGCAGGGAGAAGATGTGGTGTGAGGGGTGATGGAGGTTCAAAATGAGGGTGCAGCGCTGCTCGAGCTGGTCCATCAGGGAGGGGTGTGGGGCACCTACAATCCTTCTGGCCATCATCTCTACTCTGCACAGTTGTTTTTTTTCTCCTCAGCAGTAGAAGATCTGAACCAGGAGGTGAAGGCAAAGGTTAAAAAACTTTCTATTGCGCCTCTATAGAAAGTGGTGAGGTGTGCAGAAAGAAGTCCAGTTTTCTGAGTTCACAGAGGGAGTGGAGGGACTGCTGTGCCTTGCTGATGACAGCAATGGTGTTGGAGATTGGGGTGAGGTCGATGTGAACACCCACCGTTGTCCCGTCAATGTGCTGAGGTGTGTGTGGTTTTCTAGACCTCCTGTAATCTATCACAACCTCCTTGGTCTTGTCCACATTGAGGAACAGGTTGTGGACCTACACCAAGTAGTCAGTTTTTGTACCTCAGCCCTTTATGCAGCCTCGTTGTTGTCCTGGATGAGGCCCACTACAGTCAAGGTTGTCTGCGAATTTAATGATGTGGTTTGTTCCATATGATTCAGCACAGTCGTGGGTCTGCAGGCTGAAGAGCAGGGGGCTTAGGACACAGCCCTGGAGGGAACCTGGGCTTAACTGCCCACCCTCACTGCCTGCTGCTGCTGGGTCAGGAAGTTTAGAAGGTTGTTGTTGCTCACCTCCAGCAGCTGCAGGTTTCCACCAGCTGCCCATGAATGAATGAATGTTAACATTTCACTAACGCTTTCCCTGTGGCGAGATTATTATATTAAAAGTGGAGGTTGTTGGACACTCTGTGTAAAATACATTTTATAAGACAAAGATAAATGGTTAATGATCTGCAGCACATTTTCTCTCAAATAAAATCTATGAGCAGTTTGGAAGGCAACGTTGTGTTCAGCTTTATCTCAAGTACACTTGGAGACGGGACACGCATGAACGAAACCATGAATGAAAACGGACGGGAAACCCATGAAGGGGATGGAGTCTGGACAGCTAACCTACCTGCTGGTAAACAAGCAGAAAACTGCATGTTAATTACAAAGGCATTTCTTGGTAGCATGGTGAAAACAGCTGATCACGCATCAGCAACGCGTCAGCTTTCTGAGGAAGGCTGCAGGGGACCGCCGAAACATGTCAGCTATGTTACAGCATCCTACTATTATTGTGTGAATGGAAGAAAAACTCCTCCTATCATTAAGAAAAGAAGACAAAATGAAAAATGTCGAACTGTTGCTGCTTCCTAGTGTCTGCAAACATTGTCTGGACTGTAGGATCTGCTGCCTCCTGTACAGAGGGATCTCATGAAGAAGACTTTAAGACTGTGATTATTGCTGAGGTTTTGAGGTTAAGATATTTCTTATTTTATTTTGTATTATTATGACAGCACAGCTCTGTCTCTGCTGACGTTTGGCCTCATGATCACAAATCATTAGCAGTTATTACTGTACTTCTACTGCAAGAACGAACCAAAAAAAAATGTAACTCTTCTGTAAAGTAACTTTGAGGTGGAGGCTTCAATATAAGCCCGTATGGGTTTTCTGCCTCTCCC
>JBAFTB010000005.1:3671908-3686582 GCA_037177355.1 Melanotaenia trifasciata
ATAAAGCCCTGCGATGGACTGGTGACCTGTCCAGCTGTACCTGCCTCTCACCTGCTAAATGCTGGGTTAGGCTCCGGCTGAAGCCGGATGGATGAATTAATTGATTTTAGGTAGTTTCACTGGCAAGATTGCTGTCATTAGATCTTTAACTCTTCCCTCTGGTTTGGATCCTGCTCAGCTGTCTTTGAGCAGTTCGAGCAGGTGTCTAAACTCTCAAACGTAGTTTTTCACTAAATCTTCTTTTTGCCCCTTGACAGCTCTCACCCCACTAATTAAAAGTACTTCTAGCTGCGTCGGGCCTGTTATTTTGTCCTTCATTAACTCCTGCCTGTCTTCAGGCTGTTCATGCTCTCGTGCAGCCTCTTTTGAAGAAACCTAATTTAGACTTTTCGATTCTTAACCAATTATAGGCCGATTTCTAAACTTCCCTTTCAAAAGTGTTAGAAAAAATAGTGCACATACAATTACAGGCTCAATTAGATTTTAGTGAAGTTTTAGAAAAATTTCAGTCTGGTTTAAGGTAGACCAGGACAGGGTCAGAGCTTTACCGAGGTAGACCAGGACAGTCACAGAGCTTTACCGAGGTAGACCAGGACAGGGTCAGAGCTTTACCGAGGTAGATCTGACGTAGATACAGAATGAGATAAAAACATAATAATTCCTGGCAATGATGCATTCAAGTGTTATAATAAATCCCAATTTAATGGACAAGTAGTGACAAATGGAAAGCTGTCTATAATTCATTTCAGTAGTAGTCACCTTAAAGGGGTAGTGCACCCAAAAATATGTTTTTGAGCTGTGAACAACACAGACTTACTTAATTGTAATGAAAACCACATATACTGCTAATGGAATTAGTATTTTTGTGGGTAAAAAATGTCTCATAACGCCCTCTACAGGGTAAAACCAGGTTATGTTTTCTGTGACATGGAGCGGTTATCCAGGTCATGAGAAAATTTTAAAACCCCACAGTCCCTCCCTCCAGATGCATGTAGGTCAGTCTGGTTTTAAAACCAATCGCTCAACATCATCGGCACTCATTGATTTAACAGAAGAAATATCCAACACAATAGATAAAAACATTATTCTGTTAGTGTCTTTGTGGATTTATAAAAGGATATGGCATTTTAGATCATGATAATTTTCTTAAAAAAAGAAAAGAAACTACATATGTGATATCATAGTTACTTGGAAACAGTAAATAATATGAAATCAGAGTTAAACAGTATCATCTGTGGCGTACCTCAGGGATCAGTACTTGGGCCAAAGCTTTTCATTTTCTATCTCAATCAAATTTGAAGTGTTTCCAAAATGTTTAAATATTTTCTGTATGCAAATGGCACTACTTTACTGGTGGTTTAAAAAAGAAGAGTAAAGGAAACTGTGTTCTTAGGTGTTGTGTCTGATAAATGTTAATAAGCAGGAAATTTCATATAATTCACATAAAAATGACAACATCTTAGACAACTGCCATCTTACACAAAGTGAAAGAGTTGTTCATAAGAAAGCATTAATTCTGATATATAATTTATTGATTACGCCATGTCTGACCTATTGTGTTGATGTCTGGGGCAGTACATGTAAAACTTACACTGTTTTCAGTTTATAAAAATGAGCTTGAAGAATATTCTGCAACATTAAATACGAAGATCCACCAAAGCCATTATTCATTCATTCAGTCAGTTTTTCAAGTTTTATTCTTTTCTTTGAGAAAACCAGATTTGTAACTCAATCGATGGAAGTATTTCTGTAAAAGGATGTAGTAAATGCAATACTCTGGAAGTGAAAGAAGCTAAATCAACTGAGATCTTTGGGGAAAGGGGCTAAAGTTCATTTATTGAATAAATATGTGTTAATGGTTCTTCTATGTTAGGTAGAAATGAGTGACTATATCAGCCTTTTTATTTATATTTTTTATTATCCGTTTGCTTTGTGTGGGTTTTTTTATATTAATTTTAAATTTTGTGTATGTATTTAGAGTTTATTGTCAGGTAAAAATAGATTTTTTTTTTTCTTTCTGCTCTCTTTCATTCTTGTTTTTGGATTATTTTTTTATGCTACGAAGTTGCAGCTGTGAATGTCCAGACTGTTAAATAAAGGTTTGATAAAGTTTGACGTTCCCAGTCTAACACACAGAGTTGTGTTGAGCTTTCTCTTCAGGTATATTGTTGCTGATACCAGTGAAACCCGACAGTGAAGCTGAATGGTTCTTCTTTTCCCAATAGTGTCAAATGCTTTCTACTGGAGATGTCCAAAGTTGTCTTCGGAAACTGGAAGTTCTTCTGCGATCGATCAAGTACCCTGAAAATGTCGACTATGATGGGTAAGCTTTTTCTCTTTAAACCCAAGCATAGTTATAGCTTTTCAAAGTTATTTGAAGTAAGAGCTGCTGCTTTAAGTGAATTTAAAACCACAGTAATAAAAATCCAAGTCTTATTCAACCCGTAGCCCCACTCGGTCCTGCATGTAAACTGCTTCTGCAGCGTGTCAGGGGTCAAAGGTGTGTAGGTGTGTCAGTACAGTCAAGGAAAAGGCTGATTCACTTAACAGATCATTTTTAAAATACACACCCTGCTAGATTTCTTGAGTGTATGTAACTTCAGGACTGATAGTTTCTGTGAACTGTGGAAGTACTTTGAGGACCATCATGCAGACAGTAGATGAGTCTTTTATCCATCTCAGAACCGGTTTCTGAATCGGTGAAAAAATGAACGGTTCCAGTTTAATCAAAAGTATGCAGCAGATTTCTTTTCTCGTCATCCTGTTGGCTTTGAAAATATGAATGAATCTTTAAAAGAAACATAAAGACCAAAATCTTCAGGTGAAACACCGCCCCCTGGTGGTGATATCTCCAAGTTGCTAAATCCATCCATCCATTTTCTGTAGCTTAGTCCAATTCAGGGCTTCTTTCTGGAAACGACATTATATAATGCTTTACACTGAAAGCTGGAGCCTATTCCAGCAGTTAGCAGGTGAGAGACGGGTACACCTGGTCAGGTCAACAGTCCATCACAGGGCCAGCACAGAGAGACAAACAACCAGTAAGTAAAGTAAATTCCAGCTAAATCTCCTCTGCTGTATACAGAATAAATCAACACTACATATAAACTCTGGATTATCTTGGAGAAAATAGATGGAAGGCTACAGGACCTCTACCTGGACTCGGGAGGCTTCTTTCTGGAAACTCCATTATAAAAATGCTTTTCTTCAGAAAGCAGGAAAAACATCTGGCTAGTTTTTAACTTCCAGACTTTTGATTTCCAGGCCATATATCTGAAATTACATATGGTTTCGTGTAAGGACTATTGCACACTGATGACAAAAAGGCATCGACCTCATGCTGAGTTAATTTATGTTTGAACAGTGAAGTTATCCATCAAAAAAGTTGAGACTTTCACTTTTTCCGTCCTTATAATTTAACCTTCAGTAAATGAACTGGTTGCTGTCCAACCAGTCGGACAGAATTAAAACAGGAGAGCATTGAATGTCAGTTACATTAGGCAGGGCACGGTTATTTGCATAGCACATTTCATGTAGAAGACAATTCAAGGTGCTTTACATAAAACATTAAAGCATCACAGCGGGTGCAGGAAGCAATAACAAGTGCAGTAAAAGCAAACTTTAAACAGAATTAAAATAAATAAAAACAGACAGAAAAAAGCTAAATTAAAACCAGTGAAAAGCCAGAACTAAAGTTCCAGTGTGAGGAATTAACAGTTGTTCTGATAAAAGGCAGCAAATAGAAAAGTTTTAACCCTGATGTAAAACTGCTGAGTCAGCAAACTTGCAGTTTTCTGGGAGTTTGTTCCACATGTGAGGAGCATAAAAACTGAATGCTGCCTTTCCGCGTTTATTTCTGACTCTAGGAACAGGAAGTAGACCTAACCCTGATGACCTGAGGGATCTGGTTCAGAAGATCCTGGATGGATTCTGGTCCTAAACCATTCAGGTCTTTGTAAACTAGCAGCAGGATTTCGAAGTCAGTTCTTTGCCAGACAGGAAGCCAGTGCAAAGATCTGAGGACTGGAGTTGTGACATTTCCAGACTTTACGATACTTCACATAATGATTATAGAGATGTGAATAAAAAGGGAGCCGCGTGGCGCCAGGGTGGGTTTGTCCGAACGTAGGTCCTGGATTTATCTGGATCAGCCTTAAAGTCCACCATCAGATGGTCTTCACCATGCTGTTTCCATGTTTGTAAAAACGAATGAACCCAGGATAAACAGTCTAGTCCTCTCTTCCTGTATTCCTTCCCTTCATATCAATGGTGGAAGACTGACTAAAGACAATCTAGTACAAGTTTTTAAGTTTAACTCGTCTTAAAAGTTTTTTTTACAAAGGAATTCTGAGGGAGTTTTTGAGAGCATTTGGCCTCTAATAACATCATATAAATCTTTTTCTGAAACTGTCAGTCTAAAGTCAGTCATATTTGAATGAAAACTCAGGTTTTGTCTGACTGATCTTGTTTTAATGTCATCAGGCTTTCCAAAGGAGATCCATCAGCTTTTCTGCCTATAATGAGTTTCACCGTCACCACCTTCTCTCCAGCTTTTGCGGAGCAGCTCATAAAAGCTGGACTGGAACTGACTGGCAAAACCGACCTACGATTCACTGACACTCTTTATAAGGTAACACTTATGATTTAGGGCTCCTGAAGAGAAAAACTTTGTTAGGCATGCATATGGAGACCGAACAGGGATTTAATAAGATTTAGGACTGTTTATACAAAGAACACAAGCCCAGAGCAGTATAAGGAAATCATAAGGAGTTTATTTATAGATTAATGGAAAATGGAAACCCCTTAAGAATGCTACTTGGTCCACAAAAATGTTTGACATGTAATTAAAATTACATTTATAAATCTCCGTTTCATTAATAGACCTCCACACACACTAATGCACCCCCATGGACATTAATACACACATACAGGCACTAATAAACCCCCGCAGACACTTGCCTCTCGTTTCCATCGAGTGCGTGTGTGCCGTGGTCTGGCTGCTCCACAGTTGTTCTGACCTCTGTGGCGGGTCAATCCATACCGGGATCGTGTCAGGTGCAGAACGCGCACGAGTGCAGTCCACCTAGCTGGATCCACGAGATCATGAAATCACAGGAGAATCTCGTGATTCTCCACTTCCAGGATAAACATCACATCGTCCATGATGAAAATTAAAAAAACTCCGAGACACCCTGACCGGTTAATCCGGTTCAGCAGCGCAAATCTGTGCAGGGGCTTTTATTTTGAAAATACTGCAAGTTTTTACACTGCTCCCGTGTCTGATTTCTTGTGTGCCCCTATCTGAACTGCTGAGTTTACCATGTTCTGACATGTGCTCTGTCAAAAATTGACTCTGTGCATAAGTTTAGCCTAAAGCCGCGACAAGGCGCTTCTGGGACCCACCGTGGCACCCGCACGTATCAGCTGAATCTCCCCTTAGCTCCCCCGTAATTCGAGCCCTGCAATACACCCCCGCAGGCCCTAATACACCCCTACAGACACTAGGGTTGGGAATTCTTTGGCACATCACAATTTAATTTGATCACAATTCAGATGGCCTCACCGAGACCTGTGAAACAGTTTGTATCTTTGATCTGGATCAAACTTTGTCCATGAACATCTCCCCAGACTAACTTGACTTTCCGAGCAAACCGTACCTCCCACAGAAGCCCACGTACTTTCACACGCTGGCGTTTCGTGAAGAGGGTGTAAGACGATTTGACACTCAGCCATCTTGTTTATGTGTGCACCACAGATGTTCCAGGTGCTGCATTTTCGAGTTCTACCTTTTGCATTCCTCAACATTAATATTAACACACTTTAAGAAAAAAAATTAACATTTGTGTGTTTTCCGCCTCTACATCATGATGTATACAAAAATTACTTTTCCCCTACAGACATATACACTAATCCACCACCATAGACCCTAAAGTCCTGTTTCCACCAGCAGTTCCTGCTCAGTACAGGACAGGGCAGTATGCACTTTTTTTAAAACTAAATTAACTAAACATTGGATTTATTGTTGTTTAAAGCCACATGCCAAGATGACGACCTGCTGGCTATCCATCATTCTCCTCTTTTGTTTCTGTGTCGCGTTCCTCTTCATCATAAATCAAGGAAGATGTTATACCAGTATTACATCATACTATTACATAGCTGACACATTTATCACTATCCAGCTAATATGCTGCCTACTGGGTGAAGGTTCAGTTATCTGTGAAAAATGCAGCAGATCAGGATTCACAGAACCATCCCATCCCATACCGACCTGGAACCGCTAGTGGAAAGGGGCTTTAATACAATCAGAGGTCCAGGCTTTTTAACTGGGTCCAGATAAGAAACCAAACTGTTCCCACACTGGCTCTAAGTCCCTACAGCTGATGTCAACAAACGTTTGCCTGAATGCAGGTCGTCTCATGCAGGTTTTGATTCTTGAAAATAAACCGTGTGTCAGTAAAACTTCTCCGATGTTCTGCAGAAGATGGAGGTGACGCCACTGAAAGTCTCACACAATGTGAAAAATAATTGATCGTCTCAATTACCACCAGACCAGAATTAGTTTTTATTGGCATATATGTTATTGCTGTTCCTGTAAGTGACTTTTGAATTTATTGTAAATCAGTGAATAGTGTAGTTAATCCACATGTGATAAACGTCTAAAGCGGTAACCAGGGTAAAGATCTCGTCACCTCAGCATGTTTTGTTTTTCGTCCAGGTGCTGCGAGACGTCTTTCACTATAAGCCCGTCCTGACCAAACAGCAGTTCCTCCTGACTGGTTTCTCTCAGAGGAAACTTTCTTTTCTTTGTGACCTCATTAACTTGGTCCTGCAGAAACACAAACAGCTGAGCAAGGTACGCAGTCTTCTGTTCATTCAGGTTAGTGGAGAAGGAGCTTCAACTTTAGACTCTATGTCAATGGGCCATGTAGTCAAGTGGTGTTACATAAAGGTAGCTGTATCAATGTGTGTTTGTGTGTGTTTTCTAGCCTAGAGCCCGATGCCCCATGTCAAACAGAAATATCAGCGTGGACGTTCATCCATCCCAGACTGATGCAGATAATGTAAGCTCATGGTAGAGTTCTGACACATCAGTTAAAATTTTTCATGTTCTTTATAGTTTATTAAACAGTAGTCAGTGTTTCAGGGAACACAGAAAGATATTCACCCTGAACACACCTGAAAATGAGGTGCCTCAGTCATCCGCTCAGAGTTTTTTAGAGGATTTAATAGATGAGTCAAGTGTATTGCTAAAAACAAGAATTCATATAATACATTTTTAGCCAAATTCTAATGTATTTCTCTGTGTTTTAGGTGCCCAAGAAGAAGAACCAGCCCACCTTTATTACAAATCCATTCCTCACAGAAGCATCTTCCCACCACCACGTAACCTGTGCCTCTGATGTCAAGTTCCATTCGTATGATTCTTCTGGACATGAGACCAACCAGCTGCAAGAAGGAAAAGAGCTGGAGGAGGAAAACGTCTGGGTAATTCTTAGTTAAGCCGATACCGATGGTAGCATCAGAAATACTCCCCAATCCTGCCAAAAGTAAGGGGATCAGGTCGGCGAGTATTTCTGTCTAAACAACATCCGATATCACAGAAATGGAATCATAATTCTCTTTCTGAATGATAGTAACAATGTTATACATAAAAGTCTATAATAAATATAATTTATTTCAATTATAAATGTAATAAAGCTTAATAAAATAACACAGGTATCAGAGCAGTACTCTGTGTTAGTAAATACCCAAACCGCAGGTAATGAAATCAGTATTATACAAAAAAAAATGGTATTGGAACATCCCCATTAACTCTTCACCAAATCTCTCTTCAGATTACGTACAAGTCTGGGAAAGATATATTGGTTTATTAAAAATGTTAGGACACCACGGAACAGAAGCTCTTATTTGTGGATTTAAACTTAACTTTTACTGTGAAAGAGAACAAACTTCATTTCCAGGCACTCCCACCAACTTCAATTCAGTTCAGTGCCATTATTGTCATTACACATGCAGCGCGACTGCTGGTCACCCCAGTTACATAAAACACACAAGGACAATGGTACAGACACAGTGAGTATATTGGAAGTTATATATTAAAATCAATAATAATAAAATAAATAAAATCTACATGACTGACTAGTGCTTATGCGATTAATGTGTTCTAATAAAGTGGAAGGGGTCATGAGGTTTTTTTGCCCCCCCCCAATAGGCTGTTGGCAAATGGATGAAAAACTGTCTCTGAACCGAGTCGTCCGTGCTCTGGTAGCTCTGCTGCGTCTGCCAAAAGGCAACAGTTCACAGTGGTGGTGGCCAGGGTGGGAGGAGTCCTTAATGGTGTTAGGAACTGGAATTGTTTAAACTCAACCAATGCCCAAACCTAATCTGACGTGGTCGCCGTTTTACTCTGCGTTTCTGCAATTATCCTGCAATAACCTAGTTGTCCAAACTCTATTAACGCACACACACCTACAGACACACACACAGTCACCCTCACACTGGTGATTGTTTCTCTATTGTACAGTTACAAGTACTTTTTTATAATGTGGGAAACTTTATCAATGGTATTTATTAACTAAATTATAACTAATTAATAATCATAATACTTACAGTATTAAAGGATAAGTTGTTGTGTGATCAGTGTGTATTGTAAACACTGCTGGCTGTGAAGGTCAGTGCTCGGATTCATCGCCTTCAATACTGCTCTGTCCATGTCCTATCTGTCCAAGATTGACACATACAGAGACGGACAGTCCAGACTGATATTATAGTTATTATTTCTGGAATTTCTCCAGTGGTGCTTTGAGGTCATATTTTTATGTTAATGGTTTTGTTAAATATTAATAATTCCATTGACTCTTATTAATGACAAATAACTAGACTTGCTCCTATCAAAACCCAAAAATTAAGTAAAAGTAAAGTTTACAGCAGTTTATCCACTTTCTACTCAATGATAACAATTATTAATAATAATAATAATAATAATAAATTATAGACGACTTTTCCTCCTGTAGCTTCAACTGGAAAATCAGTAGATCACTTCCCGGTAGATCCCTTCCCGGATTCCCTTGACTCCATGCCGAGGTGTTCTTGGGCAAGATATTGAACCCCATGATGAATAAAATATAATGAGGCATATCTTACCCCAGGCTGGACCAGGTAATGGTCAAGTAATTGTAAAGGTAAATAGTGGGTAATGAATTATGAGCATCTGACAGTATTAAGCTAAACAAGTTATGCTACTTAGGGACTTCTTATCCTGAACACTAAGAAAAGCCTGGTGATTTCTTTGGAAATGAACTCACCTGGTAGAAGGTTAGTGGATCGGGCCTTGACATTGTTGTGGATGACAAGGGGCCCTCAGGAAAAGTTTGGGAGCTACTGGTGTGTGTATATATAGCAACAGCAGTGCTGTATGAGCATTTGTGTGAATGAGTGAATGTGATATGTAGTGTAAAAGCACTTTGAGCGGTCAACATGTGACTAGAAAAGCACTATATACAGTTGATATATACAGTTTAACCAGAAGTTTACATACAGTGTTAAAGATATACATAAACCTTTTTTTCTATCACTGTCGGAAATGAAAGCAGAGTTTGCTTTAGGTCCGTGAGGATTACCAAAATTATTTCTATTTGGCAAATGCTGCAGTAATGGGAGATAGAATATTTCATTGAAGCTTTTATTACTTTTACCAAAGTCAGAAATTTACAGGTGGAACTTTTTTTTTAGTAAATAAACTTAAAATAGTAAATAATATAATATATAGACTCATTACATGCAAAGTGAGATTTTGAGAAAATTAGAATATTACAGGAAATGAATAAAAAAAAAAAAAGGATATTGAACCCAGCAGTGTGACCATGTGAAGAGTCTAGTCTTGCATATGGACCCAGTTCTTAGTCTGAGCTCTTCTGCGTGGATTCCTGCCTCCCTGCGGCATGGCATGGACATTATCAGCCTGTGGTCCTGCTGGGGTGGAATGGAAGACCAGGATGCTTCAATAGTGGCCTTCGGCTCTTCTGCATTGCTTGGTCTCTGTGTATCTTCTTCTTGGCAATGCTGCATAGATTTTCTACGGGGTTCAGGTCTGGAGAGTCTGCTGGCCAGTCCAGCACAGTAATCCTTGGTCATTGAACCAGGTTTTGGTTCTTGAGGCAGTGTGGGCAGGTGCCAAGTCCTGCTGGAAAATAAAGTCGGCATCTCTTAAAAACTCCAAAAGTACCCTAAAAGGTCCTGGTAGATGCTGCGTGGACTCTGGACTTAATAAAGCTAAGGACTAAGCTAAGGACTGCCATCTGCCAGTGGACCAACACTGGCAGATGGCATGGCTCCCACATCATCACCCACTGTGGAAACTTCACGCTGCACTTTAAGGGTCTTGAATTATTCATTAATTTTCTGTACCACTTTGTCCATTAAGGGTCAGGGAGAAGCTGGAACCTAACCCAGCAATTAAAAGGTGGGAGGCAGGTACACCTGGACAGGTAGAGAGACCAGTTACCCTAACTCAACTGGGTGGTGGGAGGAACCTGCAAACCCCACACAGAAAGACCACTGTTCGAACCGAGGCTCAAATCATTTTCCCGCGAAGGATCCTTACTAAATGTGTATGTGCACCCAAAAACCAAAGTTTCTAATAAGCAAACCTTCACAAGTTGTAGAAGTCCTGTCACCACCAGTAGTCGATGTGGTCCTTTCCTGATCCACATTGATTTATTTTAAAAACTGATGGCACCTCTGTTGAGGTTTTGTCCTTTTCTGCTGTGCTTTACTGTCAAGTAAAAGTTAAAAAAAATATATAAATAAATAAAATATTGCCGTTAAAAATTCCGTCACAAAGCACCGCCAAGAAGAAAGAACACAAACTATTGGATGATCTCCATCCTCCATGTTTGAGTCATTTTGTGGTTCTACTTTAAGGATGGCACTGCGGTGGTGTCATGCTATAACGTAGCTGAGGCATCTATCACTATCTGGCTGATGCTACTGGTAGAGTTACGGTTGGCTGTGGAAATGCAGTGAGATTACATTTTACAAACCATGTCCGCACCCTAACCACCTTGTTCCAACCCGCACCCGTTGGTGCAAACAAGGTTTAAGAAAGTCCCTCAGTGGGCAAACTGCTTTGTTGCAACAGTACAGGTGCAGTAAGCAGACACACAGGTGATAGCAAACAAGAACACACACACACACAAATAATAATTAACACAGTTTCTGGTCTGACAGGGTGAGTATGTACAGTATATTAGTATCTACATAAACATGTAAAGACAGTTTCCATGTGTTCATTGTAAAGTGTGACAGCAGCAGGAGGAAAGACCTGGGGTATCTCTCCTTTCCACAGCCAGGATGGATCAGTCTGTCCCTGAAGCTGCTCCAGACCAGACAAGGGTCCTGCAGGGGGGGACTCATGGTCCAGCTTGGAGGGCAGTTCTGCCACGACCCTTTTATCTCCTACCTCCCATTCAATTTCCGACAGTGAGATAAAGATTTAAATATCTCTTTTACACTGTATATAAACTTGTGGTTTCAACTGTAAGTAGTCCATTTACAAATAATCTAATAATAATAATAACAAACACCATTATTATTATTATTCCAGTATGACCGCCACTGTTGGCAAATCTGTAGAAATGTGGTTTAACATCACACCCAGACCTTTATAAGTTGTAAGGATCCATTTGATCCACTCAGGTCTTCTTGGCAGATTTCAGCATCTAAATGTCTTTTGTCTTTTAGTCGTCGGAGGTAGAAGGAAGACTCTCAGCATTGGAGGCTCAAATCCAGAGTCATCTTTCGGAGTTCAGTAGACTCAGTCTTCTGGAGAAACGTATAGAGGAACTGGAGAAGCGTAGAACGACGGATGAGGTTAATGAGATATTCTCAGTTTTATGGCAGAAAAATAGAACTACAGCATCAGCTGACAGTCTTCTCATTTATCATCTACTCTCCTAGAATGGCGGACAAAATGTCGTCATATCCAGAGAAAGCTGGGAAAATCTGATGAGCAGAGTTCTCCTCCTAGAAACTAAACTTGAACTCGGCAGCACACAGGTAGGACAGAAATGAAAATACTTGGACATAATGAATCTCATTACAGCATTTATGTTCTTTTCCCCAAAAGCTGTTAGGGGAGCTTAGAGGTTGTTTTCCAGAGAAGGAATTTTCAAATGTCCCTTCAGCACAACATAAACCAGAAAATGTTTCTGACCAGCAGGTCAGTTTATTCATGGTGTTTCCCATGAATCAACTGACTCAGAGAAATTTTTCTGAATAAATATTAGTGTTTACAAAAAAATAGAAAATTAATGCTTAGCAAAATGGCATCTTCATGTGAATTCACGGCATCCTTGTGGCATCTACATGGTATCTACTTTATGTGGCATTTTCATGGCTGCTTTGAGTCATGCTCAAGGTGTCTTTGTAGCACTTTCATGGTGTGTTTGCGGCTTCTTCATGAAATCTTAGTGGCATCTTCATGGCATCCTCTTAGTGTCTTCGGGGCAGCTTCATGGTGCATTTGTTTCTTCTTTGTAGCATGTACTATGCATCTCAATGGTGTCTTCATGGCGTCTTTGTGGAATCTTTGACATCTTTGCAGCATCTTTAGGGTATCTTCATGATGTCTTTGTGATATCTTTCTAGCCTTTGACATCTTTGTGGTATCTTCATGGCTTCTTAATGGCATCTTGGAGGCATGTTGGAGGCATCATTGTGGTACCATCTTGGCTTCTTAATGGCATCTTGGAGACATATTTTTTGGTATCTTCTTTGTGTCTTTATGGCCTTTTCATGACATCTTTGTGGCATATTTGAGGTTTTTATGTCATGTTCATGGTGTCTTCTTGGTTTTTCATGCCGTTTTTTTTGTCATCTTTTCAGCACCATGGTTGTCTTCCATCGTTGTCCTCCATCATTGTCCACCAACGATTTTCATGGCTGTCTTCCATGGTTTTCCACCATCACTGTCTCTATGGTTGTCATCCATCATTGTCCTTCATGGTTGTACTCCATCGTACTCCATCCTTGTCCTCCATGGTTATCTGTCATTGTTGTTCTACATGGTTGTCCTCTACCATTTTCCATGGTTGTCCTCTGTTGTTGTCCTCCATCATTTTCTATGGCTGTCGTCCATGCTTGTCCTCCATTGTTCTCTATGGTTGTCCTCTGTCATCGTTGTCCTACAAGGTTGTCCTTCATCGTCCTCCATGATTGTCCACCAACATTATCCATGGCTGACTTCCATGGTTGTCTACCACTGTCCTCCATCTTGCTCTATGGTTGTCCTCCATCATTCTCCATCCTTGTCCTCCATGGTTATCGCTCATTGTTGTCCTACATGGTTGTCCTCTGTCATTGTCCTCCAACGTCCTCCATGGTTTTCCTCCTGTAGTTCAGTGTTTCAGTTGTCGAGCAGCTGTAGCTGCAGTGGAAACATGATGTAAATGTGATGTGTTTCAGGCTGGAAACGAACTCTCATTGATGTTTTCATCGCTGCAGAATTGTTTCATGATTTTTTTTTCTTCTTTTTTAAATCTTCCTGTTTTAGTTCAATGCCTCACTCCCGACCCAGTCATCCACCTTCTCCAGTTCTTCCATTTCTGATCCTTCAACGGTGAGACAGAGCAAATCGCTCCCTTCTTTGTAATGATAGTAAAACTAATAATACTAAATAAAATAAAGTATTTAGTTAATAAGAATGTAGAGTAGATGGACTACATTAAAGAAAAACTTTCTTTTCATTGTAAAAATGTAAAATATTTCAGTCTAACGATAGATTTAGTAACATCATTCTACAGCTACAGATCTGTTTTTACAGATTTACTCTTTGTGCACCAAATGTTCCTCTGAATCTTAAAGCCCATTTATGCATATTGCAGAAGACGGATACGCAGACGAACGGACATTTTTGTGCAGTTATGCACAAAATTTGTTCTGTTTTCAGGGAGCTTAGCAATCCGTCGCGTGACGCAGAAAACAAACCAATACGGGCAGTGCTGAGCAGATGCAGCCAGTGAAAGAAATGAACCAGAGAAGAAGAACATGAAAAGAAAAAAGCAGAACAAAGACATGGACAACAAAATGTAGTAATTGTGCGAGCTGTTGAAGAAAGGCTATGGGAGTGTTGGACGGTTGCAGAACAACTTTATGGGGGTATTTTCTTCTTTAATAGAGAGCGTAATTTCTCTGGTATTCATGCTCAAATATATCTTGCTTTCTCTAACTAACTCTGCTCTCACACTCAGAAAGTCTCCTCTTGCTCTCAAATATATTGTCTTCCTTTAAAAACAGCTGTTTTTGTTGGGAGTTTTCCCTATAGTGGAGGCAACAGACCAGAGCATTGTGGTTACTAAACCGTCAAAAAAAACGTTGCAGTTCAGGAACAAAAAACCAGACCAGACAGACAGAAAATGAAAATAACTTTTGTTGTTGCTGTTGGTGCAGTGTTTAGTTTACATAGAAAAGAAGCACAGACTACATTAATTTTCATCATCTCCCTGAACCACTTTCTCATCTACTTGTTGAAGAATAAAGGACACTAAAGCCCCACAGTTAAAAAGACAAGAAAAAAAAAAATAACTAAACACTCGCGTATGGAACACACAGATTACAAATAACATCTCATACATTGTTTATATATACATATATATATATAGTATGTGTGTGTATA
>JBAFTB010000005.1:3737686-3749521 GCA_037177355.1 Melanotaenia trifasciata
GCCATCTCAACAGGTCTTCTTGCCACCCAACCACACGCGCATGCGCCAAAAGATGTAAACAAAGATTCGCCTATACCTTAGAGGAATTGCCTTAGTCAGACTACTGTCAGTAGAGAAAGAGCAGATGGAGCTGTTCAATAACATTTAGATGAATATAACAGAGCATTACTGATAAAGGCTGAAGTTTCATCATCTACCTTATCTAGATAAGTGTAGCTCCATATCTTTCCATCAGCAAAGACTCTGGAAATGATCCTTCCTTGACTGTCGTACTCCCACCTCTCTGTGGTCGGACCCCTCTGCAGGCCTGTCACCTGACCTGTGCTGCATAAACACACAAACATACAGTCATGTTGTCCAAGGACATCACATCCACATCTAAAAATGTTCTTAAAAATAATGTCCTCTTCCTTAATCTTGAGCTCATTTTAAGATGTTAAGATACATTTTGGGACATTCAGATGGTTCTGGCCTTTGTAGTTTAAAACATGCGGTACTTACCTGGAGTAGGTCAGGTTAACTAACAGCAGCTTGCTGCTGGGAACCCAGAGAGTAGGATGGCCTTGGGTGTCATAGATGATCTTGAGCAGGAACTTCCTGTGGTCATCATAAATTTTCTCTGTTCGCAACGTTCGGTCATAATCCACAGACAGTAGGTTTCGTCCATTTACCTTAAAGTGAGAAGATATAAACAAAAATGGATAAAAATCATACTGATGTTTGATGGGCTGAATTATTAAATTCGTCTTACTGAGGGGAGACCGCCCACTTTATCAGCTTCACCTTTTCAACTTCCTGTTAACACAAATATCTAATCAGCCAATCACATGGCAGCAACTCAACACATCTAGTCATGAAGACATGGTCAAGACAACTTGCTGAAGTTTCTTTGTCCATTTTGGGCCCCTTAGTACCAACGTGGCCTGGCTTAACATAACGATGAGTTAACCTTACCAACGGCCTCCACAGTCACCAGTTCTCAGTCCAGTAGAGCAGCTTTGGGATGTGGTGGAACGAGGTTCTCATCAGGGATGCAACTGGCAAACCTGCAGCAACTGTGTGACGCTGTCTTGTTAATATGGAGCAAAATCTCTACTGTTTTGTGGTCTCTCTGAGTTCAGATGTCCACATTGAAGGTAAGTTTTGAACATGAAAATACTAATTAAACTCCTCACTCTGGATTTTGGTCTCTATATGCCCAACCTGAAAACCTGATGTCAGTGCTGCTGTAACACCAGTTCCTCTGGAGCAGTTTCAGTTTCACTTGTTAAAAAGTTTGGCATGGCAGGAATACACAGCATAACAAGAGGTGAAGAGCTGTCCTCAGGATGTTGGAGAATGGAAGTGTAGCCTCCTAACTTACTTAAGGTGGGAAGAGAAAAATGCAGGATGACAATTATTCTACAACTCCGTTTCTGTACCGGCTCTAACTCCTCAGAAATGGTTTTAGGCAGGCCACCCCAAACTAGGCTGGCATATTCCAGGTGGAAGGCCTGCTCTTTTTGCCACACAGAGATGATAAATCCTGGGTCTAACTTTAGAGAGTATGTTGTGTGCATGGGCTTCCTAAAACAGATCTGATGAGATCTGAACTCCAAGCAGATGTGGACCTGGCATAGAAACAAAGCAGGAATGGCACCTTATTTAGAGCAACAGATTTTCTTTTTGTTGTTTTCTTGTTGTTAAATCTCCATTTAAAATGGCGCTATGAAGCACCACCAACAAGAAAGAACACAAACTGTTGGATGACCGTCATTCTACTTTAAGGAAGGCGTTGCACTGCGATGGTGTCATGCTGTTACGTAGCGGAGGCATCTGTCACTGTCCGACTGATCCTCCACTTCTCAGGTAAGGTTACAGTTGGCTGTTCATCACTTTGTGTCTCAGAGAACTCACATTAGAAAGAAGAGATCCAGGCATTACTGGCTTGGGGTTAATTGAAACCCTACTGATATGGATTAAATTTTCAGGGCAGCGAGAACCTGTTGTGGAAGATGGTCTGTTTCCATAACACTGTAGTCCCTAGCCCACAGTAGCTTCACACTGTTTGATTCTCAACAATTCTGCATATGAACTGCATAACGGGAAGCTTGTCTTTTTCTTTTTTCTTACTTGTCCTGTCCAGCATGGTAGCAGGAGACCATCGTCTGGCTGCTGTGTTGTGCCAAACAAATCTGCTTTGCCAAGAGGAGATTTATGATTTAAGGCTTCTCTTGATAATCTAATTTTTTTATCTTATTTATTTATTTTGATTCATGGAATTAATGTAATTCTGCTGGACCCGACCGGAGAAGAGAGAAAAAAGAATAGCGAAGAAAAGTAAGAAGGAGAGTAGAAAATAGAAAGAAGAGCCAAAGGTACAACAGACAGAAGGCAAAAACCCTTTAATCCAACCTAACACCAGACAACCAGCTGCTACACCTGAAACACCACAGATAATTTCCTACAGCTTTTACAGGTGAAGAAAGCTGACAATCATCAGGAGTTCCTAAGGAAATAACCAAGATGAGTGCGATCATGCAAATGTGACCACACCGCTGCAGAGGCTAGAGGTAGACCCAGGCCATTAGCAGCAATCCTGGACACAAACCCAAACAAACCACCTGGGTGGCAACCAGACACCAGGGCATGCACCAGCCCACCCTGTGGCAGCACACCTGACGCCCACTGACCCAGGCCCCACCAGCGGCCACACCCCACCACCACAAGCTGACCCCAACAGCAGACCCCCCACAGTCCCTGACAGGGCCGGAAACAGAGCTGCCCCCACAGCGGAGGAGCCCAGATCCCCACCGCAGGAAACTACCAAGGACCTGCAGTCATCAGGCATCCCCCAGCCAACATCCAACCCCCAAACCGACGAAGTCACAATCCTCCATGGAGAAATCACAGGGGACTGGAGGGAGTGAAATTCATCTAACTGATTCTTTGAGGAGGCAGACATTGTCTCAATACTGATGTGGTCTAGTAAGAGGTCCCTAAGCTGCTGAATACACAGATTATTTTTCGTTTTCCAGTTCACAGGGATAGTTTTCTTTGCGATGCATAAGACCATGAGGATCCATGTTAGTTTCACCCAAGTCACTTAGTAGGCACACTGTTGGGTTTGCAGGAATATCACATTTAAGCAGACCCGGCACTACGGGTGGGCCCCAGTGGGCAAGGCCCGCCCATTCACAAGTCCGGCCCTCCCATTCAGCTTTTTCATTTGGTTGAGCTCTAGTTGCCTTTCTCTAAGATGAACTTATGTAAACTTGTGCAGGTTAGCAGCTTACTGAGTGACCCTTCACGGTTCCTCTTTGGCTGGGATGCTGAAGTTTGTTGAGCATGATGAAAACATCTGCGTTGTGTGAGTGTTTATGTTGTTTTGTGTAAAATTTGATCCATGGATCAGAACATCTCTCACATAATGTTGCTGTTTAGGGTTTTATGATTAACTGATCTTGACCTCTGACAGTCTGTCATTTTAATTATTGGATGAAACGACTAGACTGACTTTGTTATTCATATTAAATGTTAGACTAGTAGAAATAGTTGAGGGAATTTTTTTATTGTATTCTATACCTAATCTGTTTTGACATGAATTATTAAACTGGAATTTTTCCTCTTATAAAGTAAATATTAATTTGATAAATGGGGCCCGTCCACAGCGATCAATTGCCTGCCCTGGTTCTCTGTCCTGGCACCGGAAATGCTTTTAAACCATGTTGACATGTCCACACATACCTGAAGCCAGAACCTGTGGACAGGTGTGCAGGACCACGAGGCATGGAAGTTGTCAGGTGTGTTTTCAGTGCAGTGTGAGCAGATGTTTGACTGTGACAGACCCATCCTGAACATCCTCTGTCCTGTATATTGAGTTCTATGCAGAATTTTGATTGATTACTGGATAAGCCAGCCTCTCATTTTGAAGTTGGAAGAGAAAATTAGCCTTCTAGTTCAGATAATAGACTATATATTTTTGATAATAGCTTTGGGGCATTGCGATTTAAGAATTCTGCTACCCTGATAGGTAGCTGCAAGTTTAATTGGTTAATAGCGTTTTTTTTTTACATATTATAGATTTAAGCTGGTGATATTCTAAAAGTTTAGTGCTGCCAATTTCATGTGAGGTGAGAATGTTAAATGACAAGAAGTTTCCATTTTCTATTATATCTTCTGTTTTATTTCTTTATTTTTCCATTGCGTGATGTTAATCATCCTTTTGTTTTGCAGGATGTCAGGGTTGTTCCAGATGGGTGTAAGTTTAGATGGAATAAGTGAAGACTTTGTTTCTTTAGAAATTCCCACCAAACCATAAAAGAGAAACTGATATTGATGCTTTTAAAACACTAATGTGGTTTGATGGCTGAGCTGATGAATGACAGGTCAGAGATAAACACATCCTCACACAATGCTTCCTCTACAGCTAACCATGGTTCATCCAGACCTCTAGGTTTAAGCCATTTGGAGAGATATGGCAGCTTGTTAGCTAAGAAATAGTGATTAAAGTTGGGTAGCTCCAATCCACCTCTGTCTTTAGTCTATTGTAAAGTGTTTAGACTGATACGTGATGGCTTGTTTTTCCATAGAAATGTGGATATATGTAAGTCCAGTGACTTAAACAAACTGGAGGATGGTTTAGTGGGTATCGTTGAAAACGGGTAGTTTACTTTAGATAGAACCATCATTTTAATGGTGGTGAGAGATCATCCTCTATTGTTTTGAGTAGCAGGACATAATTTAGCTTTGTTAGTTCTGATAACCTGGGGGAAATGTTTATGCCTAAATATCTAATGTTTCCAGACTGTGTTGTAGTATTGTAGTAAAAACCAGCCAAGGGCGGCTAGAGCCCCAAGAGCCCGGAAGCAACACCCTCCCAAAGCCCATTCAAAGCAGAGAGCAGCACCACGCCCAGGAGGACCAGGCTTGTTTAAACAAAGATTTGGTCTTCTGGTAAATAACACCTTTTTCCTGAAGACTGTAAAAGTTTTGTTTATCTGTGGATTTGTTTAGGCTCCTCCTCCTGTGGGTATCTGAACGCCGTCTCCTTCAGGTGGACAACACAACTCACCCTCAGCTTTCTCCCAAAGACAATAACTTTTCCTCGCGTCTGCTCCTTCCTGAACCTCCATTCCACCAGGTTCTGGCCATTCTCTCCTGGTAAGGTCATGTTGCGTCGGGCAGCGGTGGGGTTAGCAGCACCTTGATGGATAGAAAAGAGGAACAGAAACTCAGTTGTGTTTTAATCATAAATAAAACTGATCAGGGACACACAGAGAGCCCTTCAGAGCATTTATAGACATCTTTGGATGTCCTGAGGACCTGTTTACATGACAGTGTTTCAAAGAAAAACACTAAACTTTTTCCTTTGAGTATTTGAAAAAAGTTTCATTAGCACGACAGTGAAATGAAAACTGTCTCAGTGCAGGGAAAACACGAATAGGACCAGAAACGACGAGTAGTGTGCATGCCAGGCCTCTAGTGGGGAGAGAAACTTAGCACGGACACACCCAGGTGTGCGCCACATCCTCGTCACACCACGAAACACAACAACAGAAGCGTTACGTGACAACCGCTAGTTATCTACATGTAACCTCTGCGTCTTTGTTGATGTTCTCCCAGAAACAGGTTTCACTTCACAGACCAAGTAAATTAAAAAGATGAAACAGTACAGACTTACACTGAGGTCCGCCACTCAGGGTCCGAGTGTAAGACGCCATCGTAGTGAAAAAGATTCCAGTTCCAGTAAGAGTAAAAAACAGCTGACATCATCTCAGTTAGATCAGAAACTATTTCCTAAAATTATCGTCGCACCAAACTAAATTAAACTAGACAGAAACTGACATTAATAAGTTTGGATCATTGCAAATTTAAACTGATTTTATATCATTCATATTTAAAGTAAATATAAATTAAATACATCTCATTTAGATAAATAAAACAATAATGAAATTAATTTAATATTTAATTTGAATCTGAATTTAAATATAGATAAAAAAAAATAAATTAAGTTAAAATTTGGTTTAATTTATTACTACTAAAAATGATGCTTTTCTCCTGGGGATTAATGAAGTATATATTATCCATTCATTTAACGTCATTATAATTAATCGAGTTCGGACTGAAATTGTTGAATTTCTCTGTATGATGCTGAGATAAAACTGCATACGTACATAAACTGAATAAAAGCAAATGTAAATCTGACATCAATGTGAAACAAACATGAATGAATCAGGTTTTTATCCTGAGGCAACAATTAGTGCCGAAGCTTTTATTTATAAGATGATTTTTATACAATAATTTATGCAAATCTGTGTTTACAGAGTGGGAAATCACATTGTGCCGATTAGAATAATTAAATCTTCTATATCTTACGATTTCTAAGGGAAATGTTTAAACATGGTTTATGAGTAAAGTATGTGTAAAGCAGTAGAAAGTGTTGGCATGACAGAAAAACAGGGAACACGTGAACAACATCTAGACGAATGTGACATGAAGCTGGTTTGATGGCGGTCTGTTATAGGACGTACCTGCCAGTATGTGCGGCTCAGTCTGGAAGTGTGTGTCCATCCCGTTGGCGTAGATGACCCTCAGAGAGCGGTCGTTGCCCACCTGGTAGCTGTTACGAAGCTGATCTGTAGGGGAAGACAAATGATACCAGACCATTTTATTTCTAAAGCACTTAAAAAGTGAGAGAATATACTGTAGATATTAGGATTACAATTTTTAATCAGATTAATCACAGTTTACAAATAAATTCATCATGATTAATCTCCATTTGCAACTACGCCTGAAATTTTCAGCGTTAACTGATTTTCCCTTGGGTAAACATCAGATGTCCAAGGGTCAGTAAATGCAGCATGTATGTACTTCTACCTGCATCATCTCTACCATGTTCTAGATCATAAAGCAGAATTCATACATCATCATCTCCCCAATCGTCTCCACATGGTGATAAATTCTGTCATAAAACCACCAGAAGTTAACCCAGGAAGTTAAACAGCTGATTTTGATGAAGAAACTGATAAAACTGATGATCTGGATTAAAACAAAAAGGTCCCATTCATGCCTCGCTTTTCCTGGCCCCCCTTCAAACCTTTTCTAGACCCACCCCTGCATAGCTGAAGTATAAATCCTTTCTTCCACCTGTCAGCTACTGTTCTAGAGAAGCCAAGAACCATATCCTGACTTACTCCCTCAACTTATTTTAGTGCAATAGACGCCGGCTTCTGGTCTGTCAGCAGTGTTTGTTTTCTCATTGCTGTTTGAGGGTTCACTATTCTAACTATATTATTAAGTATTAGCACAACCATTTTTCTCATTATAATTGTCTAAAGGAGATAAAAAATGCTAATAAATTCTCTATGATAAACAATAAATAGTTTTTTTCTTAGTGTGAACTTTAAAGGGTTAAAACTGCATCAGTGTTTATTTCTCTGCCTGAAAATCTGTATTTTCTACCAAGATGTAAAGTTTCAGAGCAAAATGTTTCAAAAACCCAACACAGACTCCAGCAGTAAAATAGATAAAAACTAGAACAATAATAAATAAATGTGGCAGAGATGAGGAGCTGTGTCATCGTCCCCTTTTAGAGTTTAGTTTTTTAAGTTGCACATGGTGTGTTTGCTTTCTCTTCTACACACACCACCTTACCCTGGACCAGAGTGTAGAAGGAGTCTATGGATGACAGATTTGTTGTTATGGAAACGTCCTCATCCCTCCCCGATGTCTCAATGTCCACGGCAACGGCTCCAGATGACATGTCGCCATGGAGATTTGTGACCACGCCAGTGGGGAAGGTCACGTTGGTCAGACGCCCCTCGCTGTCGTAGCTACAAGGACGGTTAGAACGCAGCATCAGTTCCCATCACTGTCGTACCTCTCGTGTTACTAGTGAAAAATACTTCAATGTGCAGAAAACACACACACACACAGCAATGTGTACTATCTTTAGATAAATGTACTGACGAGGTCATACCGGATCTATCCAGTTTTCATTAAATGATTTAATTAATAAATCATTTCAGTCAAATTCACTTTTAATTTGATTTAGTTATTTAGAAACGAGTATACATGGACTAAAATAATTCCAGTGGTTAATAAATGTGTAGCTGAGTGTCCTCCCACATGTCCTCCCAGTGCCTCATCATCATCATCATCATCATCATCATCATCATCATCATCATCATCATCATCATCATCATCATCATCATCATCATCATGCTGCTTACTCATAAAAGGTGGTCCAGCCAATCTGGATGCTCTTTGTAGCCAACAAGCCACTGTTGCCATGGTAAGTGAATAAGACCAGCTCCTGACCTTGAGCTGTGAGGGTCTTCAGACCTCCGTTGGTCCCGATGGTCAGCCAGATCACCTACACATCAATCAAAGACACACACAGCGCGGTTCTTCCACTACTTCCTGTCAATTCTGATGTGGTTCTGCAACTAGCTAAAAGCTCCTGAAATGTTCCGATTAACAAGCCACTTCTGAGCTGAGCTGGAGGAACGTCTGCGGATCTCACCTGGTTGTCAGGGGCAACCACACGCACAGGCATCCTGTTTGTGTCTCTGCGGATGCGAAGAGTATTCCCGCTGCTGTCCGTCACCGCCGTAACGTCCTCCTCATTGCTGCAGGTGAAGGAATAAGAGCAGAAGAAGTGGACTGAGTTTTAAAAGGAGGAGGAGAATGTAAAGAAAGAAGAAAACGTGGACAGAAACCAACCTGTAGCTGAAGTTATATTTATAGTCTCCAGTAACCAGAGACATGGTAAACTGGTGAGTCCCATTTGCATCAAACACGTAGAGTTCCTGAGAGACTGCAGAAGCCACTTCGAAGGAGCTGGGACCAGAAGCCAAAGATCCTGAAGATGGACAGATGAGTCTTTAATATTTACTCTGTTCTCTACTGCAGTCTGCTGTCATTTGTCTATAACTGCTTATTGCAACACTGGGTCACCTATCCCAGCTCGCATCAGGTAAAAAGTGTGTGCTAACTACACCCGGTACCCATCACAGCTTCTCATGCACTGTTTGATCACTTTTGGAGAATATTCATCCCTGTTCATCGTTTTCTAAGTGAACGTGCGTGAGGTAAGCGACCCAAACCTGTAGATACTACTACAGTGAATATGGATCTATTAATAGTAGAGAGAAGATGGATGATTGGAGGTCACATAGACTTTCAGAGAAATTCCCCACTCAGCATCAGTAGAGAGGTGGTGGACAGAGTGTGATCCATCAAAGTCTGAGGACTCTGTATAACTGAGGACCTCCAGCCTGGTCAGGAGGTTTTTTTCCAGTTTGTATTTCCTCATTTAAGCTGCGAGAACCTCATCATGTGTAAACATTAACATCTAGAGTGGAAGCTCCAGCATTTTCTTCTTGCAGATCGTGTGTGCCACCTGGTGGCCATCAGCTCACACTGCAGCTACTTCTGACCGACTCTAGATCTGTGTGGAGCTTCGTATTGTTGTTCTGCTTCAACATGAAACCAACAGCATCTGTTTCTGCATGCCCTGATCATACAAACCAGTGGGCGGCTGGTTGCGTCGTATGGCTCGGATCCGGATATTTCCCAAATCAGCCACATACAGCGTCCCGTCTGGAGACACCACCAGAGAGGACGGACAGTTAAGCCGGGCATCTTTAGCATAGCCGTCTCCTGCTTGATAGCAGTCACAGTTGGCATCATTCTGCAGGACCAAGAACCAAAGACGGAAGAAAAATGTGTTATTTAATCAAGATCATTGTTTGGTTGATATAAAATCATTTTGCAATCATAAACCAATAAAGGACAGAAGACCGTGGAGCAGCTGAGGTGTCGTACCTTGCAGTCACAGTCAGATGATGCTCCAGCTAAGTGGGTAATTTCTCCATCCGTGGACACCTAGTAGGAAAACAAATCAAGGGTATGAAGGTTACAACAAAACAATAGTCTGACATTTACAGAGAGGAAGAAAAAAATCAAAAACAATTCACTCATTGAATCACTGCCCCTACATCTGGGGCCGAACCTAGAGGCCACCCTCACAATCTCTGTAACTAAAGAAGGGACACCTAGTAAACAGAGCTGGTAGTGGTCATCAGACACGACGCTGCTCCAGCTGCTGCTGCAGGAAATTCAGCTGGAAATCAGGAAAAGCATCTAACCTGACGAATACGGTGAATTTTCTTCTCATCTGTCTCTGCGATGTAGAGGACACCACTGTAGGACAAGGTGATGGCTGTAGCCCCCTCCAGCATGGTCTGCACTGCCCTCTTGCCCAGAGCGTATTCTATACCGGGGACTTGGCAGTGCATAGGACGACCCGCCACGATCCGAACCTGGACACACACGTGATACAGCTGAGACTGGACCGTGCCCCCCCCCCCATCGGTGATGCTGTCAGTGGTAAATACCGTACCTGTCTGTTCTCAGTGATCTGCAGCACCACGTTGTTGTCTAGGACATAGATGGAGTTATCCATGGGGTTGATGGCCAGGTCAGTGGGCCACTCCAAACGCACCTGGATGTAGAGACGGCTGATTACTCCCCTGATTCTCATACATGGAGCACTTCCTGTTCAGCTCTCTTCATGTTTGGACTTGTGGGCCTGACATGTTGCTGCTTCTTCAAGGGATGTGTGTGTTCCCATCTATGTAAATGTATTTGGTTGTTATCTGTTATAAGACAAGCAGGAACCTCCAACGAGGACTCACATGACTCTCCTGACTAAAGGTCTGCAGCTTGTTTTCTTTATTTATCTAAGTTAACTTAATGGAAACAGCATAACTTCTGTAGGAATACCCAACACCCACATCTCTAAATGAGGCAGCATCCATCTTTGTGTGAACAATAGAGTAGCTGACTACGGCTGGAAAACTCAGAGCACAAATCTAATGGGAATGAAAGAAAGAAATTCTATTTTAAAACCTTTTCTCTGCACAGAAATATTTTTATTTTAGCCTGATTTCCTACTCAGACTCATCAGTGTCACAACAAGTAGACGTCTCCACCGATTCATGACACGTGATTCACTTTCCTTTTTCTATATTTAATGTTAGGAAATACTAAAAAAAAGAAACAGCAGAACAACCCAGGAAAGAGTTGTTCTTTTCCTGCATCAGCACACAGGACTGGCTGCAGCTGCTGTCATAGAGCTTTGCATCCAGCAGAGTTTCACTGATGTTCTGTTGACCTACAGGCTGCCCCAGACTGGTTCTGGTTATCTTCCTGGTAGGACGGGACTGCTCTGGTATTTTCTTTGAGTTGCCAGTTCCTGGGGAAGTTGCTGTGTGTGGGAGGCCCAAGCCTGATAAGGACAAGAGTCCCAGCTGAGGTGGATCCTCCTGACGAGGCTGCAGCCTAATTGGACTCTTCCATTGCACAAGAGAATAGCGGGAGAGGGGCTTAGGTTTTCTATTGTTTTGTATTTTCTTTATTTGTTATTCTTTATGTAGAATTATGATTATTTAGATTTCTGTTTCCCTAATAGGTTAGTCTAAATTACTGTTAAATTTGTTGTGAATTAGGTTTATCTAAGTTAGCTGGAGATAGTTATTTGATGTTTTCCCTCTTGTGTGAAATTGGTCTGATCAGCCAGTATATAGTTTCCCTTGTGTGCCACTTTGATGAGGCAGTTAGTTTTCAGTTCCTTATGTTGATGGTCTGTTTATTTGACCCCTTTTATGGGCCCAGAACTTTTACTTTGGAATTTGTATTTTTGTTGTTTTTTGTAAAATTAAATGTAAAAAGACTTTTTCTTAAAAAGAAAATCTCCTGTGCTCTCTTCTTTCTTGGCCTCAGTCCCTCACAAGTTTAATTAATTATTATAATTAGACATCCAGAATATCTCCATTCACTCACCTTTAA
>JBAFTB010000005.1:3850402-3865056 GCA_037177355.1 Melanotaenia trifasciata
TCCCGGGGAACCATTTTTTTTTTTTTAAAAATGCTCCCAATTTGGATGGGAAAACACCCTCCCAGCAGTTTTTTTTGTCCCTTTCTTTTTGCCCCCCCCCCCCCCCCCCCCCCCCCACCACCAGCCTTTCTGCCCCCTTCTTTCCACCTACACCCCCCCAGCAGCATCTCTGACCCCTTCAGTCTGCTTGCACACCCCCCCTGCAGCCTTTTCTGCCCCCTTCTTTCCGCCTGCTGGAGGTGGACATGCTGTTTTTACTGCAGCGCTGCAGAGATGGAGCATAATCAACAAGCATGAATGTAATTAACAGTTCATCTTGGCAGCGTTGCGGTGATCTGTGTGGTAAACGGCTCTGACATGTTTCCATCGTTTCTGAGGATTTGTGTGTGTGTGTTTATCAGGAGATAAACAGTTTGGAAGAAAATGACAACTCCTTGCAGAGTGGACCAAACAATGCTACAGCTGGAGAACACCCATACTCCAACAAGCTACTCCTGCATAACCACTGATTTATGAGAACCAGGATCTCAAGATTATTTCTCGGTTGTTTTTAGTTTAAGAAGCGCACAAGGACGACTTCAGGCGCCGTGCACGGCTGCTCTTTTTGTAACATGCATGTTGAGTACACGCTCAGTGGGATGATTTCTGCAGCTTCCTGCTGCATCAGGTGGTTTTAGATCCAGCTCAGGCACGAATCTATCTCTCTGAGATGGAGTAAAAAAACAGTTTAACTCGTCTGTTTGTTTAAAATGAGCCGTATAAATCTTAACATACTTCTTCAGAGAAATAAACATTTTTTCCTTTTCTTTATTTGTGTTTAGATGAGATCAAGTGTTTTTAACGTTCCCAGCAGAGCTGCTCCGGCTCTAGATCTGCTGTGTTTTCACTGAGCTGGCTGTAGTTGGCCTTAGGTGTAGTCTTAACTGTTTGTTTCTGCACTTCCAGTCATAAATCCCCATTTCTCACCCAGAACCTGGCTTAGTGCCCCCAGGCTAATTGCTCTACAGAGTTACAGCTCACCATAAAACAAGCTGGCATTCAGGAGGCCTGAGCTCAGGCTCCCCACAGGATCCTGCTTAGTGAGGCTGCCTGGCAGGAAGGTGCATTTTATTCCTCATCCTGTCTGTTTCCACAGATTAATTGCAGATAAACTTCCACCTTCAACAGTAACGTGCTGGACTCAACCACAGGAAGGATCACTTCATTCGTCACGGTTTTAATTTACAGTTAACACATGTAGCCGAGCGCGTTCAACGCTTTTCCTACAGCTAATATTTTGGGATGAACTGTAAAAACGTGAAGGAATCTTTCACAGTGGTTGGTAGCATTTCTGTCTGTAAACGCAACAACAGATGATGTGGAAGTGTTGTCTGTTTCTGGACTAACGGCGTACCGTTAACGGTGAAATGTCCTGGTAGTTTACAGACATTTATCCTGCCGCGGTCCTGAAGAGAAGCTCTTTTGGTTCTTATAATGTCTCAATATCAAAGTAAGAAAATCACACATTTAACATTTGTGCAGGATTGCGGGGCCCAGTGACCCAGGCTCACCTTCAGCTTTCACTACATAAAGACTTAGTTCGTATAAATATTTACATTTACAAGTTTTTCTTCAAGAAGAAACGGCTCATTTTTCTTGAGTTACAACCTCAAAATGTGCCGTAATCCACAAGAAGCTGGAGGAGAGTGATGAACAATGATGATGGGTTTGTGTTTGTAGCTTTACTGTTCCAGCGCTGAGCCTGTGGAGACTTTTCTCCCGGTACCCCGACATTCTGCCATGTTCCAGAAACGTGCACGCCAAGTTTAACGGTGAAAAACATCACGTGAAGGTGAAGCAACACTCAGCAGGCAGTCGGGCCACAGGTCTCTATATGTATGACAGTATGGTGTGATCGGCCCTCTGCTTCCTGGAGTTAAATCTGCTTCCATCCGGGGAGAAAAGGGAATTATATCCTGAGACTACAGTTACTCTATGGAGTCCCTCCGAGCTGCTCGTTCTAATGAAATGCATAAATTAAATAAACCTGTCAGAGAGAATAATTAAATGGAGTGAAAACAGGCTGTATGCATGTGTGTGTGTTGCTCTCCGGAAACTGCGAGCGGGAGTGTGAAGCTACATATGGAAGTCAGCTTAATTGGGGGAATTCATCGCTGGCATTAACCACAAGTAGCAGACACAACCTTCACGTGCACATACGCCCCCCCGATGTGTTGTTTCTGCCTTTAAAAAAAAAACAAAAAAAAAACAGAAAAACTTCACCACAGTCATGTTTGGTGTGTTTTCCCAGCACAACTTCATCTACAGGGTCTGGTTATTTGTTAACTTTAACCTGATTTATTAACTTATTGGGCTTAAAACCACACAAATGGAAAAAAGGATTATTTGTTATAATAAAACCATCAAACTTCCTTTTGGTTTAGTAAAATGATGAATACACTGAAAGAAACTCAATTTGGAAATGTGTTTTTATTTTTATTCTCTTATTAGTACTTGTTTCAGCTGCAGACGGAGGGTTGCTGGTTTGAATCCCAGCTGGAGTTTCCATGTTCTCTCCGTTCATGTGTGGGTTCTCTGCAGGAATTCCAGATTCCTCCAACAGTCTGAAACCATGATGGTAGCTGAACTGGTGGCTCTGGACTGACTCCAGCAGCAAGTGTGAGTGTGCATGCATGCTTGTGTCATTTGTGTGTGTGTGTGTGTTGGCCCTGTGCTGTCCCATCAAGGCTGAAAAGTTTGACCCAGAACTAGCTCCTAAAATAACTGTAGAGAAAGTTATCCAGCTGCAGGCCAGCTGCTAGCACCGCCGGCAGAGAGAGGGGAAACTGGAACGCGTGAGAATAATTTACGATCATTTTGTCTGCAATCAAAGAGCAGTCGATGCAGCCGTGCCCAGATGGCCCAGCTTCACGTCTCCGGTGTGGATTTTTTCTCTTTATGTCTCAGATGGGAATATTTAGGTCCTGTGGTATGTGTCCGGATATTTTACATCAGGTCATTTCTCTGTCTTGTCGTGTGTTTGAAGCTTTTTTAACATAAACTACGCTGAAAACTGAAAACTTCTTTTCTCCTCACAGTTTATGTACCCGTAAAAAACCTGAGATTATCATGGTGAACATGGTGGGAAGCACGCTGAGTTTAAAGTGTCACATTTAGATGTTACATCCGTAAAAGAGGAACAGAAAATCATCTAAAACTTTTCATTTTGTACTACAGTTGAATTATTAAAACTACGGCAGAGAGGGCGAAGTCTAAAAATATCTCCTCAACCCTTAAACATGACATAACTGTCATCTGGAAATCCTGCTGCAGGACTCCACCTTCATGATCCAGCTCCAAAGACTGTAAACACATATTTTACTGCATGTAGAAAACCTGAAGAATAAAAGGGAATAATAATAAATGATGAAGTCTAATCTTCATAAACCCGAAGCCTCCTATTCCCTCCCTGGATTTTCTGAGAAAAATTTTCCTGACCCAATAAAAAGTCAGAAAACTGCAAAAGAGAAAAGAAGCACAAGAAGAGAAAACTGTGATCGATGGAACAAGAGAGGCTCATTAAAGCAGAATATCAAGAGAAAAAGAAATTTACTCTAAAGAAAGACAAGAGCTCACACAAATATTTACGTGTTTTCCTCCATCATGTGGTGGCAGAGAGCTGGTCCAGGAACCAGGAAGTCGGGAGGAGGAAAGCTGCTGTCAGTTCAAATCTCATCATCGTCTGTGTGTGTTCAGCTTTCACCATCACAATCTTTTATAGATGACAGAAGCACACCTTAATAAAAGCTCACATCTGGGCTCAGGGCAAACACACTTCCTGTCAGCTGACCCCTGACCTGCGGGGGAGGAGGAGGAGGCGGCGTGGTGGGTCGCACAGACGGAGCTCTGAGGTGTTCCCACCGTCCCATCCAGCCACCGTGTCTCCTGTGAACACGCCTGTAACCGTGTCCACCCATGCAGCCGTCAGTCACCGCAAACACGGGAGTGACCATGTCGCCCTGCAGCTGAGGAAACACACACACGTGTGTTTCCATCACTGGAGAGGCGCAAAAACTTTCCCAGTAAAACACACACCATACACACCACACACACACACACACACACCATACACACACACACACAACATACACACACACACCACACACACACACACACCATACACACACACCACACACATCATACACACCACACATACACACACCATACATATACACACACACACACACAATACACACATACACCACACATACACACCACACGCACTCACACACACACCCCACACACACACACACACACCTACACACACCATACACACCACACATATAGACACAAAGATGCACCATCCACACCACACATAGACACACACACACCTACACACACCATACCCACACACACACACACAGGCTTCATTCAGTTTTTTCTGAGCTTGTCTACAAAAAGATGTGACGGGAAAATGAACCACGAGCAGGTGGTGTGTGTTGTGTGTGTATGCGTGGTGTGTGTTGTGTGTGGTAGTGTGTGTGGCGTGTGTGTATGTGTGGTGTGTGTGGTGTGTGTTGTGTGTGTGTGAGTAACTAGAAGTTATTATTATTATTACAGTTTTCTGTAATTTTTCTTGTGTGTGTTTTTTGTAATTTAGGCCGTGACACGTCTCTGATGCGTTTTTAATACTAGCTACAATTTATATTAATTAATCATTAATATTCACATATTTTTATATCTAATTCAATCAGAACAATTATAATTAAATTATTTGATAAATGTATTAATTTATTTTTAATTCATAGTTATTAAATATTTGCTAAAATTCTTATTCTTTCACATCTACATAATATCTTTATATAACCACAATTTATATTTATAATTCACAATTATTAATTATTTGTTCATTTTCATATCATTTTCATACCTGCTTACTTAATGATAACAATTATAACAAAAACTTATTCATATTTACATTGACTTAATGAATTTATTTTTATACATATTGATAATTAAATATTAGCTAATATTCATATTATTTAATATCTACAAAATTCCTGTTTATAATCATATTGATTTATTATTATTTATAATTCACATTAATTAATTACATAACATTTTCTCAGCGCCCTCCATCGATCACTAACCCGTCTTCATCCCACCTGCACTGCCGGTAAAACAGCCTTATCGGGACACTTGTCTTATCTTTTGTTGTCCTCTCTTCCTCGGGTAATGTCTTCCAGCCGTGTGCTCGGTCTAAACATCCGCTGGCTAGCGTGACGCGGTGCATGAAGCTAAACTCAGCGTGAAAAAGTTGTTTGGTTCGGTTTATCTCCAGAAATGTAGATAATAGATGCCATTAGCTGCGTTTCCATTGCCCCCCAAATATCACAATATATAACTGGTAATGGAAACACCTACGTTTTAAAAAACATCTCAAATATGGATAAAAAATTTTTATGCTGTTTTTGTAGACGTGTGGACATAGAAGTATATCGCAAAATGTTCATGGAAACACTTTTTCCACATCCCCAGATGTGACGTAGGGGTCACGGGGAAGGAGGAGGAGACGGAAAAGCTTTTACAAACGATTAAAGAGAAAATAAAACAACAACGAAAGCAGCGTTTTACAAGGAAATCTTCCTCCTCGAAGTCTCGCAGGACGAGATTTTACGAGAATTCCAGCTTGTGCACTAAACACCCGTCAACGGAAACACGTCGCAGCTGAGGAAGAAAAATCGCTTTTATTTAGCGAAACACTGTGATGGAAACGCAGCTGTTGTGGCATCAAGCGAGTCCGGAAGGCGGAGCTTTAAGGCTGGAAAGGTACATAAGGCATCTTTATTATCTGCATACTTTTTAATAACAATGTAAAAAAATCTATATTATGATGTATTTCTTTTTATCGGCGTATTTATCTCTGAACATTGTGCCGTTCTCTCTCCCTGCGCTGGCGGCTGCAGCAGGGAGGATGATGTAAAGCAGACCTCAGACATGACAGAGACCCACCGACTTCACTTCTTTAGATAAAAGCTCTCGTGCTTCGGACAGCTGTTATCTCCAGTTTGGTCTGGACGGAGACGAGGACGTTTTCATTACGTTTAAAGGAAAAGGGGCATCAAAGACTGAAGAGAAGAAGGGTTTAAGTATAAAAAGGAGGATGTTGATGGAGAGAAACGACCAGCGAGTATGAGGGTGTAAGAGAAAAAAAGAGGAGATGTGTTTGTGAACCATCTGGACTGAGTTTCTGATAAGAAACACTTAGTCAGCAGGCAGCTCATCACTCAGCCAGCTCCTCTTCAAACTCTATCAGCCGGGTGGAAACTGGTCCCAGTCCTCCAGATGAGACAGTCTCATTCTGGTCAAATACACACCCAGTAGAAAACAATACTTAGATGTCATTCTGTTGTTTATCTGCTAAAACAAGCGGATTTCTTGCTTTCCCACAGCCAGCTCTGCGCTCGCCTCACCGTGCTGCAGATAAAACCACCTCCGGGACAAACCTTTAACCTCATCCTCCACTGGATCCTGCAGGCTGCCATTTCTGACCATCATAACTCTTCTTACCTCATGTGTCACATGATCATGTTTCTCCTGTTTTATCTGTTAAATTCAGATTTAAAGTTTTCCTCCTCACATAGAACTCTTATTGACCAAGCTCCATTAGACCTTAAAGATCTCAGAGTTCCAGATTTTCCCACCAGGGCTTCACTCTCAGACCGCAGGTTTACGGTGGTTCCTAGAGGTTCTGAAGTGAGCCAATCCGTTGGTTTAGCCAGGTCATTATTTTTCTGAATTAGTTTAATAAATTGGACAATAATGCGGATCTTATACTGGGTTTTCTGGACTAGAATGAATGGGCTGTGGGTTGTGATAACTGGCCGTAGGTTCTGCTTTCTGACTGGTCAGCAGTCAGACGGACTCAGACTGAGCTGCAGCTGGTGGACCTGAACTACTGTCTGTATTCTGGGTTTCAGAGCCTCTACATTAGAAAAGTTACTCAGTTAATGTGTTTCTGTAAAGAAAAACTCAGCTGTGCAGACTTTAGTACCGTGAGAGCAGCGTCCTCTATGAAAACCTGCCTGTACACACCCAGGTGTCGGCTTTCCTTCGCAGCTGGAGCCAGTTCCTACCGACGGCGACAGGAGAGTCCTTTAATGCTCCAGTTTGAAAGAATTACTGCCATCTAGTGGTGAAGACGGGGGTGGCATGTTGTGACTGGACGGTGGCCATCAGTGGCCAAAGTTTTTCCAGATATAAACATGTTTTAGAGGGGAGTGGTGGAAGCTGCCATGCATGTGGACTCATAGTGAGTAGATTTAAGAGAATAAAAACATAACATTTATTTTAGTGAATGTTTTAGAGACCAATAGAAACAGTTTTAATGATAGATGATAGTTTTCTGTAAATGACCTTTGATTTAGTTGCAAACTGCAGCTTTATGTTTACTGAGTACGACACATAAACAACCACACCTGTAAGTCATCTGAACGTCAGAGTTTTAGCTAACAGGCTGATGTGAAGGAGGCATGAATGCAGCTGAGAGCAGGGGTCTGCGCCCCCGGCTCGGCGTGCACGCTCCCATCGCCAACAACGCTAGTTCACCCACTGGTTTGATTACCGGAGAGAAGCTGGCAAACAATGAAGCAGTGACAGACATTTCCGTAACAAACCCTCAGCACGTGTGAAAGTACCACGCTGGAGACAAGTGGGGAAAGGGAATTTAGCGTTCAGGTATGCTAACTGAATAACGTCAGCGTATTTTACTTCCTGTTGGGGGACGAATGAAACATTTCTGTCCTAACGCAGACCCATCCGGAGTCACGGAGTCCATCAGAAAGACTTCCTGCAAGGACACGGCCCGTCCTGCGCTCATCGCCTCCGTTTCTAAGTGATGTCCCTGCTCTGATGACTTTCATCATCTTTTTGGCTTTGAAAACGAATACACACATACATCCACACACACACACACACTTAAAGACCCTATATTGCAGACACTCGATCTATCTCACACATTCCTCTCAAAGGCCTTGTTGCTAGGAGATCATGCTCTATTTGTGGAGAGAGAGCAATGTGAGGTGTGTGTGTGACAGACTGAGAGAGAAATACAGGAAGGAGAAACTGAGCAGTCAAGTTCTTAAAAAGCAGAATGAAAATCAAACACACACACACACACACACACACACACACTGGTTGCGTAAACACAGGTAGTTAGTTTCTGAAAGCTGAAGCAGTACGATGTGTGTGTTCCAGCACAGCATGCTCGGCTGCTCATGTGAATGTGCACGCATCCTCACCACAACATGAATGTGTGTGTGCTGGGATCCAGCAGGTCATATAATGGTTGGCTGGTCACATTGTCTGCCCCAGTGGTCAGCTCCTCACACACACTGTCCCCTTAATCTGCAAATACATCTATTATCATCTGCTAAAGCCTGCAGGAAAACGTCCCGGCCAGCACACACTGCGCCACCATTTCATACTGGAACCAGTAATCCCTCCACAACCAGAGGGAATTTACCCTTTACAGACACGCAGGGACGATTCCTGTTACTGAAGACGTGAAATTTCATAACAACAACCTGATGACATGAATATTAGTCCAGTGATAACGTGATAAATCGTCATTAATCACACTGTTACGGGTAAAATTAAATAACGGTTGCAAAGTTTTGTATTGCAAACATTTATATAAAAACCTCCTTAAAAAAAACCCAAAAAGTTCTGTAACTTTTGGTTGAGGCAAACCAACTTTATTTATAAAAATACTAAGTACTGACCAGAGTGCTGTGAGTACGGAAAACATTTAAAAAGACACGAAATAATTTAACATAATAAAACCACGTAAAATAAGACCAACACTAAAATAATAAAAAAAAACAAAAATATCTGAAAACCAAAAAATAATATTAAAAAAACAATAAAAACAACCCTGTGTCAAAGGCCCAGAGTGTGTTTAAAGCCGAGATTTACATGCAATTTAAAATCTGCTGCTTCTCGGCACTTTTCTCTTTACACAGTTAAATACGTCCTGTCCTCAGCTTCAACACCGATCAAATATATCTGAGAAAAAAAAGCTGAAAATTCAGAATTTATTAGTTGACAGGAAACGCGTCAGCAGGGTGAAGCTTCCCTCGAGACTCGGAGGGATTCACCAGCAGCTGGATCACGTGAGGGAGGAAAATAAAGATGAACTGGTGCATCTACTGTTCAGCATTTTCTCTAGCAACTCTCGTTGTGACGTAGCATCCGAGCTAACCGAGCTAACCTTCACCTCCGGTTTTTAAATCTCTCGGCTTTTCTCATATACGGCTGTATTGTTCTGTACGCAGTGTTTGTGTTGCAGGTGTGCGCTGATGGATGTGTGTGCATATTTACAGTCTCATTGCTGTGATGTTACTTATTTTTATCAATTTTACTTTTTATCGTTCGCTTCACCTTGAACAGCACTTAGTTTTAAATGTGCTTTAGAGATAAACTGGATTGGACTGGTTCATGTGCACTAAAATAATCGTCAGCATTATTTAATTAATGTGTAAACATGATTCTGACATGCTGACGTGTTGACATGCCCACCCCCCAATAAATAACAAACACCAAGATCACTTCATTAGTCCAAGTATTATAAATAACATCCCAGATAAATCTGAGATTGAAGAGATGCGTTATCTCTACTTCCTGTGCTACGCATCATTATGCAAACAAACACTTGTGTAAACAACAACCAAGGTCAACCAGAAACACCAGAAACGTTTCTGTTTGGGCTGCGGAGGGTTAACGGAGACGCTCTTCACCACGTTTTCTAGAAAACAGCAGCAGTAATGATGACCTCACGGCTGAAGCTGATGACCTCACGGCTGAGCCTGATGACCTCACGGCTGAGAAGGGTGGAAACGTAGCTGGAGGTGGGCGCAGCAGCCGCCTGACTGGCAGCATGGTGCTGCTGCTACGTCCCACCGGCTTCTCCAGCAAAACATTCCAGAAAGGAAAAGAAAAAAAAAACAACACAAAATTCCCAGTGAGCCACCGTTGAAATAACCAAACTGCTGAGAAAACTCTCACTGTGGCTGAGTGTGTGTGTGTGTGTGTGTGTGTGTTATGCTAATCCACACACCAACAACTAAAGCTTTGTTTTGTGTTTTTTTCCTTTAATCTGACAGGTTTTATCACACGACATCTGCTATTGAAATCTAGATTAATATTTAGAAACCCTTCTCTTGTGTGTGTGTGTGTGTGTGTGTGTAGCATCTTCTCTGCGTCTAGAATATTTAAAGACTCCTGATCTTGTCTCTGTTCTGGTCTTTCCTGCTCCAGTCCTCCTGCCTTCCCTTCTTTGCTAGCCGTCCATGTCTTTACGAAGCGCGGCGGCCCTCAGTTCTTTTAATTCATCACACACTTCCTCGTATGGACGCGTCTGAAGGAGAGGCTCCACATTTAGCTTTCAAACCGAAAAGGTGTGGGGGGAGGAAGAGGAGAGAACTGCAAGAAAGGGAGAAAATAGGAAAGAGACGGCCGCACACACTCGCTGTGAAAGGCGAGGAATGCAAAGCTCCATGTCTGGAAGTGATTAGGTACAAAGCTAAAGCCCATCTTCTCTCTCTGTGTTGGAGCAGCAGCAGCTCGGTCCAGCCACCATAACCCTCACCTACACCTAAACACACACCTACACGCACATAAACACACACACCACCACATCCCAGCTGTTCTTCTATCAGACCAACACACTTTTGACGATGGCTTCCTTCTTTAATTCTTCTGCTTCAAAACGAAACCTCAGGAAAAAAGTTTTCTTTACCTCGTTTGTGATTATGTAAACGCTCACTTTGTCCAAGTTTTTAATCTGTTTTACATCTAAAAACATCCAGATAGAAAATTACGAACCCTTTATAATCCAGAGACTTGGTACAAGTAGGTTTCCTGTGCTGGTGTTTGTCCATGAATACAAGCTTCTGCTGCTCCCTCTGTCTCAGGCTGACATGAAATGTGGCCCACACCTCACTTCTTCCATAGAGCCCCTCAACTTCATGAGTGACAAACAATCATACACACACACACACACACACACACACACATATATATATATATATATTTTAATATATACATATATTTATAGTGATAAACAATTTTAAACGAATAGCAGAATACGTTATAAACCTGCTTATTATAATCCAGATGAAAGCGTAAAATGAACAGACGCCACATTCACAATAAAAGTTTCATGTTCACGTTAAAAAGATGAAAAATCAAACGTGAACTTTGTTTTAAGTATTAGTGCCGTTTGTTGTGTAACGTTTTTATTCAGCTTATTCTGCCAGGAAGAGAGATTTTACTTTAAAAGGCTCACATAAAATTAGCTTCAATAAATCCAAACCAGCTGTTCATCAGCATGGAGCCACACAACCAGCAGAACCTACCAAATATGACTTTATCCATTTAATGCTGCTTTTACTAAACATTATGCCCCTATAATTAACGTGTGTGTGTACACACACACACACACACACACACACACACAGATATGTGTGTATATATATATATATATACACACATCTATGCTCCTACAGAGCTGCTTAAAGTCTAAGAGAAAAATAGAAATATGTATAAAAAAAAGAAAAAAAAACGGAAAAAAAATCTCTCCTCTATACTTGAAGCTGTTTTATCGCGCGCACACATTTACTGTGTTGTTTAGTCCGTGAGTTTATCTGCAGTGAATTTAGACAATGACAGACAACTGACTAGAGACCCCGAAATGTCCCAAGGCACGCGCACTGATCCACACCAATCCTGCAAAAGAGCACATGCGCGCGCGCGGTTAGGTGAAAGAAAAAGAAAGAAGTTGTCGGCGTACCTGGTCTGCGTGAGTACTCCAGGATTAAAGGGTTAATTCTCCCACAAACGCATAGGATCCTTTCAGACTGCCATCAACACTCCGGGTCGCTGAGAGGGAAAAACCCCTCCGTCCTCCGTCCTTGTCCCCTGTCCTCCGTCCCTGTCCCCTGTCCCCGTTCGCTTATTTTGCTGTCTGCTTTGAGGAAAGAAGAAACAAAAAGCAGCAGCTCCCACTTTTCTCCTGGACCACCTCAGTCTGCTTCCTCACTTCTACAGCCGATCCTAACCATGGAGAGGACGGGGGGGAAACCCAGCAGTGGTTCTGGTTCTGGAGGAAAATCCGGTTCGGTTCTCTCCTCTGAAACATTCGCCCCCTCCTTCCTGTGCGCGAGAATGCGTGTGAGCGCGCGCGTGTGTGTGAGATCCGTGTCTCGCCTGGTTCTGCCACCTCTGCTCCGTGTGTGAGTGTGTGCGCCGTGTCTCGCTCTCCTCCTCGCGATGGACTTCTATAGTTTGCAGCTGGGTGAGCGAGGAGGGGGCGGAGCCACGAGAACAAGAGGGGTGAAGGGAGAGATGTGATTGGCTGGGCAGGAAGGGTGAGGGAAAGAAAAGAGAGACGAGAAGGCAGAAGGCGGAGCTTCTGGAGGACTGAAGGTGTAGCTGGAGAGGGAGAGGTGAGGGAGGGCCGGAGAGAGGCACTCCTTCCCCGCATTCTTCTGCTCTGATCTCCCCGCTTTCATAACCACATGCTGGATGGAGCAGAAACTGAACCTCTCAGCTCCTTCACACGCGCCCCTTTCCCCTCACACACAGACACACACGCACACCACATTCATGTGTGCACGTGTCCGCGTGCAGCGCGGCTTTGCAGCAGCGGCATGAACCAGGGGTGGTTGGAGTGACTGAGCTGAAGTAAAAACAAGCCCGCCGAACCAGGTCTGAGCCGCCTTTACTCTCATCTACTCACTTCTATTCTGGCATTTCAAGTTTACATTTAAATTACTTTTTTATTTCAAATCTAAAAATAAAAAATAACTATTTAAAAAATAACGTAAAATTTGAAGTTATATAAACGATACATTAACATCACACACACACACACACACACACACACACACACACACACACACACACACACACACACACACACACAAATGCAGAAAAAATAAATATGTGTACTTACTTTTTTAAAAGTGGGAAAAATTATGGAATTTCTACATTTTCACATTTTTTCTTAATATATCTAAAATATATTCCATTAGCCAAATGATGCAGATTTATTAATTACTGCAGCTCAGCTAGAATTTTAGAAATTAAAGACTAACATGATTTTAAATAATTTTTAATTAACATATTTCTCATAAAAAATGATTTTACAGTGACTGGGCATTTACGTGTTTATTGTATCATATTATTATTAATAATAATAATAATAATAATAATAATAATAATAATATATATATATATATATAGTGTAAAAGGAGTGTAAACCTAAGAAACCTAAAACCATATCATGTAAAGTATTAATAGATAAAAATAAATACAAATAATGTGTTGTCAAAGACAATAAATAGTATTTTTAGTATTTCATAAAAACACATTACACTCATTATTAGAAATAGCGCATTATAAAACTAAATCAATTAACGCTTAATTTATTGTAATTATTATAATAGAAAAATATAAAATGGCAGAACACCAGAGGCGAGCGACCTATAACCCGTTGGTACCAGACATCCTATGTGCGGGACGAGACGAATAAATCTGTATTTTAAGTACCTCCTCATGATATGCACCAAAGGTAATATTCTTGAGATGTGAATGATGTAAACCTTTCCAGGCTGTCCCTGTACATCCGGTAAACACACATTATTGACCAGTCACAGATGGAATTTATCTCTAAAGCCTTACAGTACTCAAGTAGCCAATGATGATCCTGTTACATCAGAAAGGCTCCAGTAAAAGTAGTCCAGTAGAATAGTTGCTCCACAACTTTTATCCAGAAAAGGGCCATTTTAGGCAAGCTTGCAGGATTTTAAGGGGATAAACAAACAAAAAACTTTAGATGTGGCATCAGCAGGTGGAGCCATTTTCACTCTTCCCGTTCAAAGCAAGACTTTTTTCGCCTTCATGGCACCTGTGGTTTTTGGGAAAGACAGAGGTGGATTGGAGCTACCCAATTTTAATCACTATTTCTTAGCTAACAAGCTGCAGTATATCTCCAAATGGCTTAAACCTAGCAGTGTGGATGAACCATGGTTAGACGTAGAGCAAGCATTGTGTGAGGATGTAGTTATCTCTGACCTGTCATTCATCAGCTCCGCCATCAAACCACATAAGTGTTTTAAAAGCATCAACATCAGTTTCTCCTTAATGGTTTGGTGGGAATTTCTAAAAATATTCAAGTCTTAACTTTTTCCTTGTAAGCTACACCCATCTGGAACAACCCTGACATCCTGCAAAACAAAAGATGATTAACTTCACTCAATGGAAAAATAAAGAAGTAAAACAGAACATATAATAGAAAATGGAAATTTCTTGTCATTTAACATTTTCACCTCACAATATGGAATCAGTAGTGCTAAATTTTTAGAATATCACCAGCTTAAATCTGTTATACAAAATATTGGCAGAATTCTTGAATCTCGATGCCCCAAAGCTCCTATCAAAAATATTTAGACTATTATCTAAACTAGAAGACTTAATCTCTCCTCCAACTTCAAAATGGAAGGCTGACTTATCCAGAAACTTTAATCAAGACAAATGTGTTTAAACACCTTTAAAATGACTAAGAATTCAAATATGCAACTAATACAATTCAAAATTCTGCATAGAACTCATTA
>JBAFTB010000005.1:3868781-3888631 GCA_037177355.1 Melanotaenia trifasciata
ACACACACACACACACACACACACACACACACACACACACACACACACACACACACACACACACACACACAAAGAGAGAATGTGTTCCAAATCACACTGACTATTAAAATCATGTGGGGGTAGACCTGCCATTTAGGATAAAAGCCGGCGACATGCTGTTTAACCCACCTATGGTTGAAGCACTGAACAACCTAAAATATGAGAGCAACATTAGCATGTAGATTATTCCCACTCAAAGATGTACTCACTGGAAACAATACTAAACTTTGTGAAATGACTGTAAGCATAAAAACAAACAAAAATCCTCTTGTTCTGTTGAAAACCACCTGCTTGTTTGGACAAAACCTCGGAATGTCACTTAAAGGCCTTGTTGATGCATAAATACATAAGACATCCACGTTTACTTCAGTAAACACTTTGCACTGCGTGATGTCGAGCTTTCCTCTGCATGTCACTTCATGGCCACGGACAGTTCACACATAAGGTTGCATGGAAATGATGATGTCAAGGACCAAAAAAAAAAAAAAGAATTAAAAAAAAAAATCTGATTTCAGCTTTAAGACCTGCAGCGTGAACGTAGGCATGGATTTCTTGCCCCTGAATAGAAGATTTTCCATTACTTGTTCAGAATTTCTATTTACTCAGTAACAAGGCTTTTATAAACATCGCTAGAGTCAAACCTACGTTCTGAAAAATACTTGCCTGCTAAATTTAACCGGAGTTGGATAACAGGTCTGAACTCTGTTTTCTGTGTGGTCTGAACCACAGTCACCATGTTACAAACACACTTTTCTACCCTCCCTCTCCCCCAGCCCTACTGTCTCATACACAAACGACTAGGTTTGTAATTTCTTCTCGGGTTCAGAGAGAGTGTGGGATCATAAACAAGTAGCAGGTTTCAATCAGACACCTCACACTCTTGAAAAAAAGCATTTGTGTGTTTTCATTTATGTTTCTTCAGCACATTTTCTGGTGTAATTCTCGAGCATGGATAGAGACCAAAGTCTCGTCCTAACAAAGAATAAAGAAATCATCATTTCTGGTGTGCTGTTTAGGATTAGAGTTGAGATGTAGACTGGGTTTAAATTAAATGCTGGAGGTCAGTACCATGTTGTAATAAGGATTTCTGTGTAGGCTAGCAGTTTCGTATGTTTGTGCCCGTGTATGCATATGAGAGCGAGAGAGAGAGAGAGAGAGAAAGAGAGAGAGAGAACTGTGGGATGACTACAAGAACATGGAATGATTGAATCCAGCTGGTAATGATATTTGCTGGTCTGCCTTCTCTATGCAGGAGTTCCCCATCTCACAGAAACTCTCCAGACAGACACACACACCAACAGTGTAAGTCCACACTCCCTCTGGAGTCTGATCAGGCCTGCTTCAGCTTCACATAACACAATACAAAGATACACAATACTCTTCATCCTTCTAAACCTGGGGCTAGGGCGCTACAGCTTGTTTTTCATGCGATTGTGAATTAAGGGCACAAGATAAAAAAAAAGATCATCATTATCTTTTAAGTTCTTCTTTTATCTGTCAGTTCACCAGTTACAGTCACACCAGGACCAACATAACCCATGTGTCAGCTGAGAGTAAGTTGGTAGCAGGAGCAATAAAATATGGTTGACAGAGCAGAATATGGATGTAGGATGGCCGGTTGTCAGGAATGTTAAGGGTATGTTTCTCTGGTATTTCCTATTCTTCAGGTAGGGAACATCCTGCTGGAAAGTCTCTTTGGTTAAGGTTGACTGCTACAGTTAAATTACAATCATTGTTTGTTAAGATGCATGCAGTGCTCGCAGTACCGGCATTTTTAAATGTTATACCATAGCATACCAGGACTTTTTTTTTACAGCATACAATGCATACCAGGACTTTTATCGGCTTTCCTCAGCAGTCAGTATACCCTTTTCCGACCTCACCACAGTTTACAGCTTTTATTTGGTGATTTAAAAGAAAAAAAAGTTGCCTCAAAAGAAATATATTGTTTGGACACACAATGCTTGCTGTACGTCGTCACACCGCACTAGCGAACGGAAGGAGATTTGCTAATGAGAAGGCTTGTCAAGCACCAAACCAATCAAACAAAGAAGAACCCAAGACTTGCTGGAGCCTTTTTTAAATAAGCTGATGTCTTAATTCTGATGTAAATCCTCACCACTGTCTTATTTCTTAGATGCAGACTATGTTTTAAAGAGTAAGAACTAATTTTTAACATTTGACATTATAGTGTATTTGTAATTATTTAAAGTACTAAAAATAGGACCTATACATTCCTGATTAATGAAATTTCCTCACATTCATAGCTAATGTTTTCCTGCTTATTTTTGCCGTCTCTTTCAGCCTTTGCCATCTCCTTTCCATCTATATATCTATCCCTGCTGTGTGATGGAAGTGGACTCCGCTTGGTTTTGTGGCCCTCAAGTTCAGGCCTGATGACATTTTGCATTTCACACATTTCTGTATTACAATTCATATTATCTGATTACCAATTTGATATTCAGCATGTTTAAGCTGACACTCAGTGTGTGGCTGGTCAGCATTTTGAAGATTATTTTCAGATAAAAGATAAGATAATATTGCTAAAGTGGCTTGGGCCAGGCCCAATGCTAAGACAAAATATATTTCACAGAGAAAAACTGTAATAGTAATACGCTGGTAAATAAGACTGTTAATAAACTAAATAAGTCTAAATGGGACTTATCACTTCCTTATGTTTTAAAGGAGCTTTTACTTTATATATTTACTTTTCAGTTTTATTTTTAATGTCCATTTTAATGCCATGAGGCATTGCCATGGAGGCAAGTGTCTCCATGCGACTTTGAATTTGGCAAATGTGTATTTGATTTAGAACTTGCTTTGTTAGTTTGTTCTTTGTCATTTCTATGCAATAAAACTACTGATCTATAAATCGATTTATAGATCTACATATAATGATCAGCCATGTTTTTGTCCCATATTTGTATTGTATGACAAACTGACAGCAAGTCATTAAGGGAGTACCACCACTTATTATGTTCCACTTAAAGCACTGGATGCATGACGCCACGTGGCTACTCTGTTTAACGTTACAGCCTGTGATAACATCTGGAAACCGCTGTCCAAGCACCATGGATGCAAACAGAGTCTAGCCTCATACCAACACCCTTCACGAGAACTATGCTCTGAACCCCAGCTGGCTGTGATGGAGTCGGGCCTCTGCAGACATGCGAGCGGAGGTGGTGGAGGACTTCGTCTGGATGTTCAACTGGACTGAAACGGAAATGTAACCTGTGTGTGTATACATGTGTGTGCGTGCGACTGTGAAATACTTTAATGACTGTTTTTTATTAATTGTTAAGTAATCTATTTTGACGTGTGTAAAGATGTGTTTTATTTTGAATTGCTCTTTTTTTTTATCATGTAAAGCACTTTGTGTTGCTTTCAGCATAAAAAGTGCTTTATAAATAAAGTTTGAATTGAAAAGTTTCAATTTGTTGGGCAGCAGAACCAGAATCAGAGGCTGTGGTTCCATTAACACCAGGATATTCCAGGAGACTCGGTTGAGTTGACAGGGAATTATGAAACCAAACCGTCTGGACAAGGGGCCAGGAGGCGACATTCTCCAAAACAACCACTAACCAAGAAGAAGAAAATCCAGACCATTAATTGACCACGACTAAAAACATCTCATTCACCACCAGTAAACAATGGAGCAACATAAATTTCTGTAGTCTGGTTTTTGGTGTTCAAACCTGATCCGGTTTTACCGGAATGTGTCCAGTATGAGCAGCCAGATATCCACCATGTTGGTCTTCATCACCTCCTGTCTCAGCTTCACTGAATGACCTGTTTGCTTTCACACTGAAAAAGAAAAGACAAACCACGAGACCCCCAGTCTCCAAATGAACCGTACTATCCATGAAAGTGGACCAGGGTTTGTTTAAAGTGGACCAATCAGAAACATTGTGAATGTGCTCATAAAGAAACTGAGCAAACTAATCCAGAAGCTCTGGTTCTGTTCTCGGGACTGATCTGGAATATTATCAAAGCTGCTCAAATTTCAAACACATCACACCCTAAAGTGTGTTCAGTTAGAGGCTTCTTCAGCTCTGCTGCAACACATAACAGTCCAGGAGGCCAAACTGTCCTCAGCTATAACTCTACATCATCACGTCTGATAAGCGATGACTTGATGTGGACTAACTAAGATAGGGTTAACAAGTATTATATGATTGAAGGCACATCTATAGAGTTCTGTCTTTTTCCCACCTTCTCTTCTGAACCATGGCAAAGTCACTGTGTGCATCTGTTTTTCGTGCAATAACTTCTTTTTCTTTGTCTCACAGGGAATGAAGAGTGGTGTTTTTGAACTTTTGGCCTTGGATCTTTTTCATCAGTGCATGTGCTTGTTTGTATGAAATGTCTGGGGCAGGTAGTAAACACTCTTCCACACACATATAAGAGGGGCACAGCCCATATTAAGTTACCATGTATACAGATGAGTTTAAGTGGATTAAAATACCTCAAGTATGCAATGTGGGGGTGATAGGACTGAACAGAGGGGGGTGTGTTAGTTGGGATGGATTGATGAGGCTGAGAGAAGGAAATAGACAGAGGTAAAGTAATTCAAAATTGATGACTCACAAATATAGGAAGTGTTTCACGTTTTTTTACCCATAAGCTTTTGTCTCTCGTCTCCTCTGTGTTCTTGGACCACTGACTCCTTTGTTCTCTTCTTTTAGATGATGTGATTAGTTAAAAGCCTCTACCAGCTCATCACACTGATTGAAACAGAGCTGCATATGTTACACACATGCATGTAAATGACGGTGTTTGACTCAAAGCAGAGAAAACAAATCATCTCTCCTGCTTCCTCTTCCTGCTTCTAATGTTATATAGATTAAACCATTTTTTCCACACAAATCTGTAATCGTAGTGAAGCGCTTAATCTAACTGATAAATGAAGCAAAATTACAATAGAAAAATGATTGTGTGGAATAAATCTTTGCAACATATTACATTTTCATTAATAAGACCTGTTACTAAGCCACTATTACAAGGTATGAGATAAAACTACAAGAATGACAAATTTTGACTTGGACTTTTTAATCAAATTATTAATTAACTTATTTGCTTTCACGAATAAAATAAATTATTTCAAATAGGAGTGGGTGATAGGGCAAAAATCACTTCCATATATGCAGTCTTGACCAGGATATAGAAACATCTAATGCTTGTGTGACTACACTAATGTACTTTTTAAGCTATATTTAAATGTATAGTTGAATTTTAAATGACACATCTGAAAAACCACATGAACACCCACCAACATGCAGGTTAAACTTTATGTTGGGGGAGTCTAACTTCCTGTCCAGGTCAGCAGATGATGAATGAGTCAGATCTATCACTTCATGTGCAACATGCTGGCAGCTGCTGCCCGGACACAGTGCTGCTGAGGGAGGAGAGAACTCGCAAACGTGTAAAAGGAAAAACAGAAATTTGGTGGTTGGACGGTGGAAAGAAACAGGCTGATTACAAAAAAAGACAGGATGTAGAGGAGGATGCGAAATAGAAAAGAAGATGTTTAATACAAAAAGGTTTCAGGTTGTAAAGCGGATGTTCAGCTAAGAAAAAAACATGATGTTCATGGTGTTCTTGTAACAAACCATTTCATCTACAGGAAGGACCATGAAACTGTCCAAAGTCATCTGAAGACAGACAGACAGACATGTCATTCATTCATTCATTCATTCATTCATTCATTCAGTCAGTCAGTCATTCATAAAAGGTTATCTGGAGACCAGGGGCCTCATTTATAAAGCTGGCGTAGGAATAAAAACGCCAAATATAGTCAACTTTTGAGATTTATAAAAACCACACTTTTCGGCAGAGTGTTCCTACCTCCACACAAACTCTGACCATAGCGTACGCACAAAATCTGGGAAAACGGGAAACGGTGACACCAACGGTCCAGAATAAAATCAAGGAAATGATGAGGTGGAGTGTCTGCTGCCAACATTTACCAGTCAGTAAAAAAATGCAAAAGTAAGCTTTGGTCATTTATTCTGATGTCCAGCAGAGTGGGACAGACTGGAGGTCTAGAAGTGATGCAACGTTTATGAAACACACAAGAGGTGGATTTCTTTTATTTATTTACTCTTACACAATCCTTTTGTCATTGTTGTTCCAATTTCCATCGAGACGGTCTCCATTTCCCACAACTCCTTGGCGACATTGTTAATGGCGGTGATGGTGTCCCTCTGCACCTGCAGGACTTCCTCGGAGGACACGGCTCCTGCGGTGCTGGGTGGAGTCTCTGGCCTCACCCTCTCCAACCACAGCTGCAGCACTGCCCACCCAACTGGAACACCCAGGAACTAGAAAGAAGTATTATTTAACACTAAATAAACTGCTACCAATCTCAGATGTATCTGTACATATTTATTTTATACATTAAAACAAAAGACTACATTACTGGGATCATTACTGTCATTTAGCAGACGCTTTTCTCTAAAATGATTTACTGTGGACTGTAGCGTCTTACCTAACGGCCTAAGTGGAAGGTCTTAAGGCAGATTTATACTCGCACTGCATCTGGTTGTGGTCGGCTATGGTGTAGCTAACTCTGGTGAGTTTGCTCTTGCATGTGAGCATAGGGGGTGTGCGTCGTTTTGGTGTTGTGCTGCAGTTTCTCCTCCTAATCTGAAGGTGGCAGAAGGGGTGGTATTGACTGGTAAACTCACCAGGTCGGAGTTCTTTTGATGGTTCACTTCAGTCTGGTAGGTATTTTCTGTTTTAAAACAACAATGGCGCTGAGTATGGTTCAGTGTCTTTATTAGCTTATGGAAGAAAATGAAGAAATAATTCGATCAGTCTCTCATCAACTTGATCCACTGGTTATTGTTTTTAAAAAAGGTGGTTACCACACAAATTCAGCCAGAAGATCCAGATATCTGGCAACACGTGATCCCAAAATGACCAATCACAAGGGAGTACCACCATCTGTGTGCACATCAGGTCAGGACGAGGTGCGCATCAAGCCTCTGCGGACCAATGCCAAGCCAATGGCAGTGACACAGATGCCGCGCAAGTGTATATCTGCCTTTACTGTTCACCCCTGTTGGATTCGAATTTCAATCTCCCACATGGCAACCGGATGCACTACTGACTGAGATATCCAGCCGTTCTGATGCTTCTGTCATGTCTTCCCTTCTGACACGACGATGACAGCATCTGCCACCAACTGCCACTATTCTGCCTTCCTGACACAAGTAATGCCCACGCCGTGCCCACTAATTAAACATTTTTACGTTCGTCAACATCAGGATCTTTGTCTCACACCCGGAAAAATTCCACTTCCCTCTTTTTCCCTCCTGAGCCATAATGGTAATGATGTGATGAATATGTATTACAGACGTCCACCTGACCATTTATAGCCACCATGTGGGCGTGGGAAGGCGTTCCCTCACGTGCGTCCGCTTTAGAGTTGATTCTGATTTCTAAACAGAAACAGGCGTGCGCACGCTTTCATAAATCTTAAAGTTAAAGTACGGCGCATTTCCTTTTCGTGCCGCAGATGCCACCTGTAGTTTTCTTTGCTACGCACAGTTTGATAAATGAGGCCCCAGGACACACCATGACATCGGCAACACTAAGATTTCATATTTTCTGTCTCACATCCACAAGCAAAGCTGCTGTATTCATTCTGAAGTTCCCTAGACATTACGAGCATGTCTAGGGAAAATTAACTGCAGCTGGAACGGTTGGAAGCTGCTATGTTTGCTTTACTGTGTTTTCTTGACAAAAAAACAAAGAAAAAAAAACTGAAATTCAAATTTGAGGTGGCCCTAATTTAACTTGGCTTCTTAATCCACGCAAAGACTGTGGGTTACATGATGTTTGGTACAAAGCACACAAGCACGTTGGGGATACTCCAGACATTTCTTGTTTCAACCCTATTTGTGGTCACTGATATTTGAGTGCAGGAGAAGCAGATGGAGGCTTTAAAATCTGGGCAGGCAGGTGTTTACAGAAAATTGGAAATCTTTACATCAACTGTAGTTTTTTAAACATTTGATGATTTTTGTCAGGAATTTGAGCAAATCTGGCAACCTTTGGTGAACTAGCTTAAGTGTCAATCTACACAATGACCATTTGAGACACTATTGTGTTTATTTTTTTTTTATTTAGAGTTTTTTTATTAAATAATTTATTTTGTCATGTTGTCTTTTTCTGTTAGATATTTACTTGTACTGTGTTTCTCTGTATTGTATCTATATCTCTGTATTGTTCAACATTGTCAGACCAAACTCAATAAAAATACTATTTAAAAAAACAAGAACACTCAGACACTGAGCATCTCACTGGTTACCAGTTGGTTAGCGTTTCCTAGACAACCCCCAGCATCTACAGAACTAACAGAACAGACCTTTTATTGTCCCCCAGGTAAAATGGACAGAGTGCATCTGGAGACAGCAGAACGGTTGATCAATAACTATGTCTCTGTGTTTGATTACATGTAATTTAAAATGTGTTGAGCTTCTAGTTTATCAAAGAAACAGAAAACTTGAGAGTTTTTTCTGACTGAATATCTCTGTAATAGCCATCTTTACAGTTTCACTGACAGTACGAGACTCAGCTGAACATACCGTACTCAACCACACTCACAGATCACAGGGATAAAAGGCACACACTAACTCACTTTGGGCAGCAGGCTCCGGAATCTGATGCTAAATAATTTGAGTAAAAAACATAAAAATGTCTAAATATGAAGATTAACCCCTTATCAAGCGGGGTCATTTTGGATAAAAATATAACCTCTCCAAATTAGAATTACTGCTGTTATTGAACCCTCTGGATTGTAAGTACAGGCTTGGGCTCTTTGTAAAGGTAACACTCTCTAGTTTCACCCACAGCAATCAGAATCACTGTATTACTCATAAAAAGTTATACACTTTAGAACACAGAGAAAAAAATATTTTTTTTGTCCTCGCCTAACGTGTATGGACAGAATGAGACCAATCTTGATGGGAAATATTGATGTTTGACCTATAGAGAGCTCTCAAAGATAAGATAACTTTCTGCTTTTCTGTAAAAAAGGCTTTAGTGTTAGCGCTGTGGTTGTTGCATGTCAGAATGGTTTATATCTTGGAATACGAGACTTTGAGCTTTCATTTGATGTGTATATTGCGGGCATCCATGACGGAGGGGCTTGCACACATGGCTGCAATGTTGTTGATTAGTAGTCATGTACCGGGACTGGTACGTCTGCATCGTAAGAGGTTAACCAAGGGACAAAAATGGAAAGGTAAATTTTTATCCAGACATACAGGACTAAAAGGAAGGTAGTGATGCTCTGAATGTCTACAGTTTGTCTCTGTGTTGCTTTGATGTTTGTGTCAATCAGTCATTTGGAATAATTCAGTAATGCAACAAATGACAAATAAATGAAGGCTGATCTTACTCTATTAAATAAATAAATAAATAAATAAATAAATGAAAATCCATTTATTCCTTGGTATTTGTAGGAATGTTATACGCTTGGATAGGTAATACATTAGTCCATAAAGTAAAAACCCAGGGAAAATATTTCTCTTTTTAGTGGGGTACTTGATGTTAGATGACATGATAATTAACTAAAAGAAAATACCACACTGAGCGCTGCAAAAGTCTTAAGAAAAGTGGTCTGTTAATTATTGATCCCTGTGAGGCAAAGTGTGATTAAAAAGAAGAAGAAAAAGACTATAATTTTGACAAGGACTGGGAACCCAAGAAAGTTCAGCCAGAAGAAGTTTAAAAACAACAACTTTAAATGCCAAGGAGAAATACATCTACAGTCTCTGATCTGTATGGAAGCTGTCAAGAAAAAGACATTATTGAACTCAGAGTTTGCTCTAATTTCAGCTCGTCAGCCTAACAACAAAGAATCCAAACCTTCACCCGGGACAGACCGGGCCAAGATTGGGTTGTTTGGTCCCAGCGATGGCAGATATGACTGGTTCATATTCAAGACAGGTTATATAGACTTGTTGTTACCCACAGATCAGTAAGGGTATAAACAGGTAAAGTAGTTTTAAACTCTAGCCCGTACTATTTCAGAAACCTTTATCTCTCTCTCACTTTATGAATTTTAAAATAACAAACTCAAAACTGAAACAAATAAAAGCATTTCAGTATTTTACTGTAGGCTACATGTAGGCATATGGAGAAGGGAAAAATAAAAACACTTAATAATATGTTAAACTATTTATTTTAATTGGAACATTAATAAACATGTAGAGTACAGGTCTCTAAGAACAGCTCATGAAGCCACGAGCAGAAACATTTTTATTGAAAATGTCTGTAGATGAGAACTGGTAGATGTTTAAATTTTGTTGAAAGGGATTTATCCAACCACAAGAATGTGTGGAATTTTGGTGGTCCAATTTATTAATTAAATTGAAAAACTGGAGGGGAAAAAACAAAAACAAAAACAAAACAAAAAAACAAACAAACCATGAAACACATCGGCTTCCTGTCCTACTTATTTTAATCAGAGCATTCAGCAATGAATGTAAAGACATAACGTGTGGTTCACATTTCGAAGGCTGGGCGCAGAGGAGGCCACTGGGCTCTGTCCGAGGCCGAGGGGGGCAGGAGCCTGGGGAAGAGAGGGAGATGCCCAGTGTGGACTAAACCAGCACTGACAGTTCTGAAACAATTTGGAATGAAGGCATTTTTAAACACAAAGCAGTTTTCAAAACTGCATGTTGCTAATGGATCTTTGTCTGACCCAGAGTGCAGTCCTGATTGGTTCTGGCCTTTATAGCAGGCAGCCACTCTCCATCTTCCTGGTGCTACTACCACCAGTGGATCTTTTAGTGGTACGCAGTACCGGACCGTACCGGCTTACTATCACCCCTGGGTATGAATCCATCTGCCAACAGGCGTATTTATACCAGACTATGAAATCTTAAATATTACAGAAGTAGACAAAATATAAAATATATACAAATAAACACCATTATTATGATAAATTTATACTGTAGGAAATTATTAGAACATAAAGGTGTTTAGCATGTCAATATGATGGATTTTCTTTTCTATTATTCTGTTTCTTTGTTTTTATTTTACTAATAAAGAATCCATCTATCCATCCATCCATCCATCCATCCATCCATCCATTAATCCATCCATCCATCCATCCATCCATCCATCCGACCATCCATCCATCCATCCATCCGACCATCCATCTGTCCATCCATCCATCCGTCCATCAATTCGTCCATCCATCCGTCCATTCATTCGTCCATCCATCCATCCATCCATCCATCCATCCATCCATCCGTCCATCCATCTGTCCATCCATCATAGATGAGTAAATGAGTGGATCTGTAGTTTAAATCAGTAAGAAGTTCAGCTTCTTTTAATCAACATCAGGCTGTAAGTTTTACTTGAAACGTCTCTGCTGGGATTTTATGTGTGTGTGTTCATGTATGTGCTTCTTTTGAAGTCTTTAAAGAGACATATTATGTACTTATTATGTACTTAAGTTGGCAGAAGTTCCTGAGGTCTTAATGAAATGGAAACAGAGTGGGTTCATTATTTGCTGGGTAAGATTTTGTCCAGGTGGACCTTGGTTCTATGGCGGTCTTCAGAGAAACTATCATATTCAGCTCTGTCTTGCTTTTTATCCTTGCTGTTATCTCGCCCATCTACAGAGATCCATAAAAAGTTTTTGGTGCCAACGAAAACCAGAGGGACTAACTACAGTTTGACATTTGAGCCCTATCTTTGTAAGATATGGGCAGGATGAAATTATAGCCTTAAACCTTTATCTCTGTTCCGCACCTGACGGTTGTTGCCGTCTATCTCAAATTTCCACTGTTAGATGGGATTTTCTTAGCATGCCGGTAGTGTTCTTTCTCCTTTCATTAATTTCCTTAATGTTCTTCACTTCAAAAGACCAGAGTCAATTCTTCATGTGGAAATATCTGAACATATCCTCTGCACTCCATGAAATGCAGTTATCAAGCAATGTTGCCATGGGAACATGAAAAAAAATATTAATTTCTGAACAAGCATCATAAAAGAACATATGAAACCTGACAAGAGGTTTAACTGCAAAGTTTTTTCTTTTTTTATTATAACATTTTCAGCTGACAACATTTATTTAAGATCATTGAAGCAAAACATACTATAGATACTATTGTTAGGATAATATCCTACTTTTATCACTCTTTTGGTAAATAAATTGAAAAAAGAAAAAGTGAACAAAGATAAGTTAAACTCTGATTTATGTGGTGTTGTTCTGTTACAGCAGAGCTATCAGAGAATCTAAAACCAATCTGTAGGCTGGGTCCACAGACAGACTGGTCCTCCCACTCAACGGGCCTGCCAGCACACACACGCACACACACGCACACACACACACACACAAACACACACACACACACACACACATTCAACTTGCTGCCGTTGTTAGCATCATCATCACTTTTCCTAGAAGCCGTATGACACCATAAAGGACGGCCAAGGCGAGGTGGGAGTGTGAATTTTAACATAACAAAGAGAGATGAAAATACGAGGAAAATAAAGCTGTGTATGTGTGGGTATGTGAAGTTTCTCAGCATCAGCCATATGCTGAGGTCACACACACCATCACTTGCCTTCTAGCCACTTGTGGGAAGTCCTGAATGTATATGTGAGAGACAGAAGGAGGTGGATGGAGAACAACTGACAATCATAGCTGTTTTCTTTCCTTATGTAGTTGTTGTGCTTCGGACTCACCCTGTAGCAACCAGCAGTGTAATCATTTTGGCACAGTTTTATGTAATAAAGCCAATAACATAATAAACTGTGATAATGTAATTACACCTAAATTTACTTAGCAAAATGCTTAAAACCTCCTACAAAAATTCTGTTATTTCTGAGAAATACAGTCTTATTCATGTTTATTAGCTTGCTTGTTGCAGCTTTTACATTTTTTTAAAGGCTTTTATGTTAAGTTAATAAGCAACCAAATCGCATAATAACCAACTACATTATTGGCTTTTTACCACTTAGCTTTCATCAATATAAAAACTTGATACTAAAGCGGGTTGACTCGTTTTCCCTTTAGGAGTGTCAGGTTGAACTAGTCTCATCTCTGGTTAGGTATCATCTCCGGACTGGTACAGATTCGGAGATGTTCTGGTAAAGTTCTGGTCGGGATGCTGTGGTACGGTTGGTAAAGTACAGCTCATCTTTCAGTTTATTACACCAGAATAAATTGTGAATCTTTTAAAGTCATTACCTCAGAAGAAAGTATAGCTGATGAACATAAACACACACACACACTCACACACGCACACACAAACCTGTCCCTCATATATAATAAGCACTTTGTTTTCCAACTCCCCCTGTAGAGCATTTAATCATCTCAGGTAGGACTGATGTTCCACGATGGTACCAGAGTTGCTGATGTATCACACAGCTCTAAATGATAGTATTCTCCATGGTTATGGTAAGGGATTGAAGCTTAGTAGTCACAGGGGGTGAAGCAGTGATACAGCTGTGTCAGCACTAAAATACAGTTTTTTTTCTTTAAATAAAAACTCTTATCAGGGCTGGTTAATCTAAATGAAAGGATGGACATACACTGCGAATGATGGTCTGTTTCATCATAAGGAAGGATCTCAGCGAGTGGGGAGAGTTTTATGTATGAGCTGAATTTTTATGGAATATTGATGTTTGCATTAAATAAGATGAATGAACAACAACAACAAAATCAAATTAGCAGAAAAAAGACTTGATTTTGCTGGTTTTATACCATCAAAAACGACCAGAGCAGAGTCAAACATATATAAGGCTTGAAGCAGGAAACCACTTTATTATTTTGTTTGTTAAAAAAAACAAACAAAAAAAACCAACAAAAAAAAACAAAAAAAAACAAACAAAAACAAATAAACAAAAAACAAAAGAACAAAAAACAAAAACAACAAAACTTTAATCATGTTGGTCCATGTGGACTTGAACGCACAATGAATTTCCTGGTGCATCCTCCTTGACTGGTTGCAACCTTCCACACAGGCTCATCATCCTCATTGGGCACCTCTGTATTAGCTGACACCTGGACCCATTTTAATCATATCTCTCCAACTCAGTCACCCCCTCTATGCTGGTGTACTCCAGGGTTCTGTGTTCGGCCCTCTTCTGTTCATTATCTATGTATAAATAAGAAGCGAACTCATCTTTTTAGACAGAGATATTTCTTTTTATCCTGGAACAGGGATGACCTGGATCGCCAGGGGGCTCCCGTTGAGAGGGGGGTACTGTCAGGATTATGTTTTTCTTATGTTGTCATATATTGTGTTTGTACCTTGTAATTCAGAGATCATACTGGGCATGGTGGTGTTAATTGGAGATTCTCCTCACCTGGCAGTAATGGGAGATGACACACACCTGCTGCTGTCTGGCCTTACCAGCCTACTTAAGAGCCAGTTTGCAGTCTACTTGTCGCCAGATCGTTGCCTAACCCTAGTGGTACAACTCCGGCCATTAAGAGATTAATTGAGTTTTGTATACAATCTCATTCGTAACAGTTTTTGTCTTGTTTACCTACAAAGGAATGCTGTTTTTCCAGGTGGAAGGACCAACCACAAGCTATTCATTCTGGCCTGCTGCCCTGCCACCACCCTCTGCCTCAGTAACTTTCAAGGACTCTGTAACCACCCAAAAATAAACTTGTTACTGCTTTACAGTGTCCACCGTCTGCTCCTTCCTGGTTCCTGCCTGTCTTCCCACAAACCTTTACACTAAACCATTAAGTTAAAAAAAAAAAAAAACGTAGATGGCACTTTACCAGAAAAGTGTGCATTTCCAGGTAAAACAGGTCAGACATCAACAATAAATTCAGGCAACTGAGTGAATTTCATAATGGGATGTCATTAAATGGGAGCAGAGGCTGTGATTGCAGTAGTTGTAGCTAGAAGGATGGACATGTAGCACCACGTCCAGCTTCACCTTTGTCTTTTTTCTGTCATGTATTCCTTCTCCTGTTCTGAAGCTAATTGATTATTTGGTCTGGTGTTCATTGTTTTCTTTTAACTTTATTGAAACAAAGCGTGTAACACAACACTTGTGTGAACATTGACAGCGTTGTGAAAGGGCTCTGGGGAGATTGCGTCACTGAGCCATAAAAAAGATGCATCTTTGTTGTACGCACGGACAGGAAAAGATATCTCTGACGTTTGCAGAGATATTCACTTTGGGAAATATTTTAGAAGATCGTGTAACATGTGTAAGACATTTAAGGAAAATTAACTGTTAAACTCCTTCCCTGCACTGCAAAGTAATAAAAAAAGAAGAGAGAGCCAGACATTAATAAATGGATCAGATAAATTAACATGTAATTCTTGTTATAAATGACCATTTTCATAGTTTATCTTCTAAATACGTCCAGAGCTCCAGACAAACCAACTGCCAACGTATTTTCATTTTCTCTACTTTTCTTTATTTGGTCTTGAAGACTTGAGTCTGTTTACTGATGTAGATTGCAGAGAAAATGAAGAAAAAATTGAAATCTGTTGAGCTGGACATAATGTCTACAGCTCACATCATAAACAGCTACTGATAGGAAGCAGGATGGGGACTAGAAAGAGAGGGCACAGTGGCACTGTCTTCATGAGAAAAAGATCAGCAAGGACAAAGAAAGAAAAAGAAACAAACGAATGAAGGCTTGAGAAAACAGAGGAGAAGGTAAAAGAAGACAGGCTGGTGGTAATGTCCTTATGATGTAGTGCCTGTCAGAGCATTTGCTTCAGAGGCCAAATGATCCTGTAAGAACAGCACTGCTATTGATCCAGCTATCACACAGCGCCACATACTAATGACTAATGTGTGTATGTGTGTGTGTGCATGAGGGAGTGTATGTGAGAAAGAGGTAGATAAAAAGAAAGAATCAAAGACATGGGATAACAATGCAAGAGGAAAAAACAGGTAGCGGACAGAAGACAGAAGAGGTGGCTGGAAGATGCTGTGTGTGTGTGCAGGAAAAACAGTGTGTCTGCATGCTTAAAATTCGGACTTGACATTTCGTCAATGCTCCGAGAACAGTGTGATAGATATGAAACCCAATCTCAGTCTAATCTGTTTGATATCCGATCTCAGTTCTCACCTTGAATACTTTAAATACCTCTGAAACCACACACACACACACACACACACACACTCACAAACGCACTCACACAACACATAGTCACAAGAATAATGTATTACAAGCTTCTTTCTTCATCTGACACATACTGGACCAGGCTGGCCTTATACAGACCCCTTCTCAAGTACATTAAATGATAAAAAAATCTTAAAACTTCAGAATTAAATGAGACTTAATGTTTTAAGACTAAACATCTTGATTCCTGGTATTAGTTGAGCATTCGACCCAAGTTTTCATTTAATTTGTTAAACTGATTCATGTTTTTCTTTGGTTAATTAAGTAGCTTTAAAATAAATTATAATGTCAGTCATATACAAAAAAATGAAGTTGATTTTTGAAACAAAGACATTTTTGATCTCTAAATTCGAGGTTTCAACAATTTGGTATTATTGTAAAACAATCCCCATCTCTAAAAAAAGTAGTTCCAGTTGAGGTTCAGCATGGTGTAAAAAGTAGTTCCAGGTGAGGTTCAGCACGGTGGAAAAAGTAGTTCCAGGGTTCAGCATGTTGTAGCATCCCCTCTGCTTCTAACAACTGTCTGGAAACATTTGGGAAATGAGGAGACCAGTTGCTGGAGTTTTAGGAGAGGAATGTTGTCCCATTCTGGTCAGATGCAGGATTCTAGCTGCTCTACAGTTCTGGACCTTGGTTGCTAGATTTCTACTTCCATGATGCTCCAGATGTTGTGTATTGGAGAAAGCTCTGGACTGCAGGCAGACCAGTTCAGCAGCCGGACTCTTCTCCTGTGAAGCCATGCTGCTGTGATGGATGCAGGATGTGGTTCAGCATTGTCCTGCTGAAATCTGCAAGGTCTTCCCTGAAAGAGACGTTGTCTGGATGGGAGCAGATGCTGCTCTAAAACCTCCATGTTCTTTTCAGCATTGATGGAGCTTCACAGATGTGGAAGCTGCCCACGCCATAGACACTAATGAAGCCCCATCCCATCAGAGATGCAGCTTTTCACCTGCCCATTGATAACAAGCTGGATGCTCCCTCTCCTCTTTAGTCTGCAGGACACGCCGTCCATGCTTTCCAGAAACTAGTTCACATTTTCATCCAGGTTTCCACTTTGTCTCAGATCATTTTAAATGAGCTTTGGTCCAGAGAAGAGGGTGCTGGTTTTAGGATTTACTCATTAAAAGGTAAAAACTTAGCAGAATGAATTTAAAAATGTTTGAAGCTGCTTCCTTCGAAACACAACATCTGACAACTTTCCGGGCATCAGCTGAACAGATAAAAAGACAAGATCAGAATCTCAGATCTTCTAGATTCTGAGGTGAGATAAATCTTTATTTAATGCACAATAACTTTCATCCAAGGTTCAAGGAATCATTATTAACCCTGTGTATTATCTGTAACTCTGCATACTTAGCCTAACTGTTTAGCTTAACTGGACACAGCTTTAATCTGATAACAACAAAAAGAGAGTTATGAATATCCCAATATCCTATTTAAAAATCTGTATATTTTCAGCCTTATGACACCCAGAAACTCAACAGGACGACAGACAGAGCTGTCCTATAATTGCACAGTGGTGTGGTGGTTAGCACCACGGCCTAACAGCAAGGAGGTCACTAGAACAAGCCTCGACTGGGGAGGAGTTCAAACACATGCATTCTCTGGGTACTCCGTCTTCTTCCAGAAACATGCATGTTAGGCTAACTGGTCACGCAGAGTTCTCCCTGGGTGTGAGTTTCAATAGTTGTTTGCCTACAGGACACGGCATCCTAAGTTTCCAAAATCCATTTTAAATGAGATTTGATATTTGATGGACATATTTGTCTGTCTGTATTTATTTATTTATCTCCCAAAGTGTGTCCACCTTGAGAGGTGGAAACACTTCCCGAAGTGGTGGAGAATGAGAGGGCTAAGATCCTGTGGGACTTCCAGATAAAGACCAACAAAATGGTGGTGACCAACCAGCTGGACATTGTGATCATGGATAAGCAGCAAAGGAAAGCTGTAGTGATGGATGTAGCCATCCTCAACGATGGAAATATCAGGAAAAGGAACATGAGAGACTGGAGAAATACCAGTTTAAAATTTTTAAATAAATTATATTCTTTATAGACTTTGATGTATAATATTGTTACTATCATTCAGTTTCCTAGCTTAGGTTATTAACATCAATTAACACATGAAAACAATGGTTGCTCAATTTAAAGAATTTCTATTAGGAAAATCTTGAGATTGGACTTACAATGAATGTTTTCTAGGTCAGACAGGGGTGGGTCATCCAGAACAATAAATTCTAAAACGTGTTATTGTGGCGGCTTTCTGGCTTTTTTTTTCTTGTGTTTTTAAAAGCATTTGTTTGTTTGTTTGTTGTTGCTGCAGTTTGTTGCACTTTTCCTTTAAGACAACAAACTCCTTGTGCTTTTTAACGCAGTGACAACCCAGATGCTTTGTCAGGTTCCTGGTGTTAAAGCTGGAAGCATTAATGCCGCCTCTGGAAACTTCAGCCCTGCATATGAGGCATGTCACTGTTTCGGGATTTTCTAACCAGTAATAATGCCAAATTGCGAACATAACGCTAATGCTAAATGTTAGCATAACAGTGACGCACATGAACCTGCTTCGCTTCCTACCAACTCAAAACAATTGCCATGCAGGACTGTGTAACTTCCTGTGTGTGTGGTGGGGTTGGACAGAGAAAAAAGAATTATGATTCCATTTCTGTGATATCGGATGGTGTTAAGAGTTGAAGATCAGGTCCCCTTACTTTTGGCAGGATCGTTGCGTATTTCCGATGCTACCATCGGTATTGGCCTAGCTCTTTCCTGGATGAATGTGTTTGAGTTTAGAAGAAAGGCGATGAAAACTGTCTAATTAGGGGATGGTATGAAACTCTCTGTAGGGGTCTGGTGGTCCCAGGAGCACCGCACTAAACTTCTTCTGTTTCAATATCTGTGAAACAGAAGAAGAGCTGACAGACCAGCCATCAACATTACAGATATCATTGCAAAAATAACCTGAAGCCCTTCTTCTTCTTTTATCCTCTCTTTGAGGCGATGTCCCACAGAAATCAGACATCATTGAAGGGATTTGAACAAAACAGAAGCTGCATCTTTGATCTGATCGAACACACAATTAGAATAAAATAAACACCTTAGCTGATCTGATCAACTTCAATCTGATCCAGAGAGGTGGTTTAAACCTTTTCATGATGGGATCAGCAGAAAAAATAACCATGTCTGCCCCACTTTGATGGTTTCTGTGGTGGATGCTTGAACCACATGGGGGTTACCTGATGTGATGAGTTTCAGGGAAGACTTAAAAAATAGCAGCAGCAACACAGAAGTGGACTGTGGTGGATACAAAGCTTTAGTTGGAAACTGAAATAGTTCAGGATTAATGAGCATCTGGACAGTCAAAAGGTTCAAAAGTTAAAGGAAAACATTTTCAGAATCAGTATGCATTAAATCTTTCTATCATGTCATCACACAGCTGACCGGATCATTTTTTCTCCATGTAAACGTCTCAGCTGGAATCTCTGGTTTGACTGGTTTTAGATAGTTGAAATTTTGTCCATGTGAACATAGCTATGGACAAGAGATGTGTCCATCATTTCTCATTTTCTATTACAGAAGTTCCTGTTTGTAGGTCTAGAAAAGGACATTAACCCTTAAAAATCCAGTATTATTGGGGGGGGGGGGGGGGGGGGGGGGGGGGGGGGGGGGGGGGGGGGGGGGGG
>JBAFTB010000005.1:3888731-3902585 GCA_037177355.1 Melanotaenia trifasciata
AAAGAACAGATGTCCATTAAACACATGATTTATAAACCAAAAGGAATATTGTATTAATCTTACAGAAACAAATAAGTCAAATGTCCAGAAGGAAAATCTGGAATATTAACCCTTAAAATTCGCTTGTGTTGTCAACAACTTCTCAGGAAAGGGTGGTGTGTAGCTGTGTGGGGTAAATGTGGTGGATAGCTACCCTTTAGTTGATCTACGGAACTTTTCCAGGCATTTCTATCCCGTCCAGGAGGTTTACAAACCAGCCACTAAATGTAGTTTTATTCAGACTATATAGTAAATCCACCATGATCCATGATAACAGCATTATTTATCACATTTCATCATAAAAACATCACCATCACTACTACGTTGCTAAGAGACCTCTATTTAGACCTGGACATGATGATGGAGCCACTTCCTGTCACACTTTCCACCAATCAGAAAGCTTAGATTGACGGTAACGTCCAATCAGGAGCAGCCAAAGATCAACCAGTGAGCAGAAAGTTCCATGTGTGTCTGAAAAGAAAAAAAATGCTAAAATAATGCAGAAACTCTGTGTCTGCATCAGAATTTCATCTTCATCTTCAAATGGGCTGAGTGTAAAATGCTAAACGTTAAAAGCTAAATAAGCAATGATAATAATAAAAAAATCTGCGCATTATTACATGAAATGTCAAAGCAGCCTGAAGTTATTATTTATTCAATACACACGTCAATTCTGCTTGAAAGCTAATGTGTGTGTGAGTTACCATGTGTGAATATGTGTGAGAGTTAGTGTGTGGGAGCTAGCATGTGTGAGTTAAAGTGTGTAAGCTAATGTGTGTGTGAGTTGAGGTTACAGTGTTAAGCAGCTTAGAGATGATAAATGGATTAAGTGTTATGTTGACACAGAGAGGAGTAAACTGGTTGGCAAAGAGGAACTCAGGGCCTCATTTCTAAAGCTGGCATACGTACAAAAACCGGCGTAGCCAGCAATTCTAGTTCCTACCTCCACGGCATTTCTGACCCCACCGTACGCACAAAATCTGGAGAAACGGGAAACTGTGACACCAACGGCACAGAATAAAACCAGAGATGATGTGAAATGTGAGACATCTGTTCACAGTCAAATATTACCTTTCACACTCTATATTAAAGCAGTTTATAAAAGTGAATCAAAAAGCACATTAATACTCTTGGGAGTCACTGACGCAGCAGGAGGAACCAGGCCATGCCAGACAACGTGGTGTCTCGCAGACATCTTTCTGGAGAAGTCATCCCAACATGTACATTACAGTTACATTAACTAGGCTGGATAGCTCAGTTGGCGGGGCGTCCGTCTCCCGTGCGAGAGTTCGAGTCCCACCGGGGATGAAGATCTTCCAGTTGGGTCCTTAGGCAAGACCCTAACCACCTTCAGATGTAAGTCGCTTTGGAGAAAAGCGTCTGCTAAATGGCTGTAGAACATGTACCAGTCAGTAAAAGAACAAGTGAAAAGTGTGACGCACCCAAAAAGGTGTGTAGAATAACCATGGCATGTGGTGTCCTGCACAACGTCGCACTGATGAATGCCATTTGTTTTCCACCCGGCCTCCCTCCCCTCACCGTGAGGACCTTGATGCATGGCCTCCTATCCGACATAGAGTTTGGGGGAGCTAGGCTGCATGAAGGTGTCATGCAGTTCTTTTAACTAGCTAAAGATTTCAGATAAAATGCCACATTATTTTAAACTATTTTAAACACATCACTTCACAGATTTGTTGCATTTCATTCCGGACTTCCTTGACTTGATTGTGTCTCTTTGCGTTTGCAGGATGGCTACCATCAGCTCCCGTCCACCTCCAGGTGCGCCATGTGCCCGGGGCACACCTGTGCTCAGCAGGCCATTCCTGCAGCCTTTCGTTTATTTGTGATTCCACTGCTGTGATCCCCAAATAAAATGTTTTTGTGAGCCTCCACTTCACCAACAAGCACCTCAACAAGTTGCGTTTTCTTGTCTTCTCGGTTGCCATGTTTAAGCTTAAAATGCCACACATCAGCTGGCTTATTAATAAACATAAGGTATTGTGCATTGACCATTTATGGTAGAATGTGGGTGTGTTGGGAGTGGGATATGAGCCAATTTTACCTGTGCAAACTTTCAGGAAGAGTGTGACTTAGGGGGAAAAGGCTTCCACCTGTGTGTACGCCTGTTTTCATAAATCTGAATAGTTTTTGGCGCCCACAAACTTTGACTTTTGGGCGAACGTACACTTTTAGTCAGAATCCTACGCACATTTTTTTTTATAAATGAGGCCTCTGCTCTTGTTTCTGCTTCTACTGCTCTGCTGTTTATCTTTACACACCACAAACCAGATCATTTACTGAAAAAGTTACTGACAAATAAAACAGAAACAAACAGGAACAAATAAAATCCTGAACAGCATGCTGAATTTTGTTGAAATTATTATTATTATTAGATTTGCTCCAATGTTTGAGATTAACAGAAATATCCACGGAGTCGTACTGCTTATTCTAATTCTTTACAGATGTGAAATCCAGGCACTGTTTCCTTCTGATGACATTTTTAAAACAGACATACTTCTATTAGTAAAAGTATATTTATTTTTCTGGCCCTGTCGTTGAGATCATCGGTATCAGGTATCTGGGTGTGCAGCAGCTGGGCACCCAACGCTCCAGACACCATGCTAGTGTTTATCTGGCAGTGTGTATGTGCATATTTAGGTGTGTCCACTGGGGAGTCGGCCAGACGTCTATGGTCTAATATTTCCTCTCAGGAGAGAAAAAGATACCTAGAGGCTTCTCTCTTTTCTTTTCTGCCTTCATCCTCAACTTTCCATTGACTTGCTTGTGAATTGTTGCACCTTTTCTTCCCTCAAAGTATGCAAAGTTATACCTGAAGTCCTCAAATACAGCTGTTGTCTCCAACAGAAGACAATTTCTTCCTTTTTTATTTATTTATTTTTTTAACTGCTCCATTGCAAAAGGAGGTAAATCACATAAATTATAAACTTTGACAAATTTGGTTTGTGAACAGCCGTTTTAAATCCCAGACTTAAACAGATGGACATTACCTTGATGGGGACAGCTTGGATGGGACTGTAAAGTTATACTTGAAACCTGGACAAAATTATCTAACTCTGAAGCTTTACATCTATTTAACTACGAAGTTTCATCAAAGGGATCACGAGCACACTGATCAGAAAGAGAGAATCTGCTTAACAAACCATAAAACGTTGTGGAAAATATTACTGAATGTGACTTACTAAGAGTCTGCCATTGGCTTGATCACAGACACAGGATGACTCTGTCCATGTTCCATATAAAGGTTTAACATCACAGACATAAATATATGTCAGACAAAACTGCACGATGGGTTTCCAGAGAATGTATGAAGAAGAGCAAATATCCAGCGAGCAGCAGCTGTCTGGACCAGAATGTCTGGTTGATGTCAGAGGTCAGAGGAGAATGGGGCAGACTGGTTGGAGATGACAGAAAGACAACAGGAAGTCCAATCAGCACTGGTTCCTACCAAGGTCTGCAGAACAGAGAGGAGGATGCAGCTCATTTATTCCTTTCTTTTCATTTAGAAAATAAACATGTACAGAAACGTCTGAGACTGCTAGCAGATTATTTAGTGTTAAATATATTTCTTTCTAATTCCTGAGTGTTCCAGTTGGGTGGGTGTGGCTGCAGCTGTGGGTGGAGAGGGCGAGGCCTGAGACTCCACCCAGCACCACTGCAGCCGTGTCCTCAGAGGAAGTCGTGCAGGTGCAGAGAGACACCATCACCACTATTAACCTGGTGGACAAGGAGCTGCAGGAGATGCACATGCTGGCAGCAGACTGCCACCTTCTTCAGCCTGAATGGATTTTATAACATGGAAGTTTTGTTTTACAATGACAGAACATGTTTTACCAGTTGAGGTTCTAATTAATAACAAACATCTGGCTCTCTCATAAATCCAGATTTTTTTATGTGTGTGTGTGTGTGTGTTTTGTGTGAGCATGCACTCCCAAGAGTATCAGTATCAAATGTGCTTCTTTATTCATTTTTGCTTTAATATAGAACATGTGGTGTGAAAGGTAATATTTGATTTTGAACAAATGTCTCACATTTCACATCATCTCCGGTTTTATTCTGCACCGTTGGTGTCACCGTTTCCTGTTTCTCCAGATTTTGTGCATATGGCAGGGTCAGAAATGCTGTGGCGGTAGGAAGGTTCTCCCACCAAGTGTGGTTTTTATGAATCCCAGAAGTTGACTAGAATTTCTGGTTATGCCGGTTATTGTATGAACGCCGGCTTTATAAATGAGGCCCCAGATCTCGATCCAGTAGAGCAGCTTTGGGATGTGGTGGAACGGGAGATTCTCATCATGGATGCGCCGACAAACCTGCAGCAACTGTATGATGCTGTCATGTCGATGTGGAGAAAACCTCTGAGGAAGGTTTCCACCACCAGGTTGTTGATGGAGTACAGTGTCACACGTTTACCATGTTTCCAACACATAGACTGGAATAGTGAAGAATTAAACTTCCAGTTTAAATAAAATGAACAGAAAACTTGTTTTCCCTGTTTTTTTCCTCTTCAGCCACAGCTGTGTCCTCAGTAAGTGTTTTCATATTTAAGCCTCTTCTTCTCAACACTCATCCTACAAACAACTGAGAGCAAGTGTGGAAGCATACTTCTTGCAAGGCTTCAAAATAAGACACACACACTCACACACACTCAGATACGCCGCTGTACTTTAAAAAGTCAATTAGCCTTTGAAAACTTGACGACTACTCATTTTTAGATATGCAGACTTTCCTCCAGAGCACTGACATCCACAGCATTGTGTCATTTAATAAAAACATGATTAAACTTAATATAGGAAATACATTGGCTCAGCAGTTTATCTCACTGTTAATTACAACACTGCATCTCTTAATGAAAACATGTGTGTGTGTGTGTGTGTGTGTGTATCTGGTTTAATGAAAACATTGTGTATTTCATTATATGTGTGCCTGTCGTGAGGGGGTGAAATCATAAACAAACTCCTTCTTGAGAATATGTTCACACCTGTTTGGGAAAACTACCTTGAGGATAATGAATAGGCTTCATGCACACAGCAAACACATCCTAAAAAATAATTAGATAAACATTGTTCCAAAGAAGGACAAGGCAGCTAAAGTGGACTAGATAATTAAATCATTAGCAGCTAATTTAGTATTTTGCTGCCTTTTACAATCACAAAAAAATAAAATGAAATAGTTAAATACAGAAATATGTGCACATTACTGGACAACGGTTAACAAACCCCAAATGAGGACAGCATGGACCTATGCAGCAGGCAGCAACATCAAGAAGAAACACGAGAAACTGGAAGAATAACAAAAACTTGGAAGTTGAAAAAGCAGTGGGGAGTCAAGGCAACAGTGGTGCCAGCGGCAGTTAAATACGCTCCAACAGATCCCATAAAACAGCACCAGAGATTCCCGACCGGAGGACACAGCCACCCTCAGGTGGACAGACACGCAGACTGTTCATCACATATTTCTCTAAGAAAAACCAAAAAGCAGAAGCAGTTTGTGGAAAACTAAGCACACAGCATCCGTTCATAGAACCACCAGATGACTTTTGTCATTTCACTGCACTTTTGTTGCAATGACAATAAAGCTGTATTCTGCTCTAGCCTGTTATATCGCAGAGGAAGGATTTTGGCTCACTCCTCATTACAGCTGCACTTTACTGAGGTTTTCAGGCCCCACCACAACATTTCACAGGGTTAAGATCGAGAAGTGAAGCTTTGCTAAGACAGAACAGGCAGTACACGAGCGATCCTTCTCTAATTCTTTGGTTATGAACTTTAACATCGGATATGATAATCCAGAGAGTCTGAGATGTAGTCCGTCTCTCCTGGGAAGATCAGAAACTGCCTTCAGTGTTTTCAGGCTTCAGTCAGTGTCGCTTCAAATGATAACTTTCCCAGACTGATGGGCAACAACAGCTGCTTCCCTAAGATCGGTGCTGACGCCCTTCGTGCTTGGCATTGTGCTCTTTAGTCTATTCTTTTATTTAATAAATGATGGCATAGTGAATGATGTTCACTTGAGGTTGTAATTATCAAATTTTACCATGAAGAGACCACAAGATCTTTTTTTTTTAAATATCATGGAAAACAACAAGTGAAATGGAGAAAACACAAAGAGATGTCCTACCGTTGTCGCTATCTGACTTGTTTTCATGCTCTGTGTCCGTTAGAGTCAGTACTGAGTTGGAGCGGCTGGACAGGCAGGAACTCTTCCCAGAAGATTTACCCAGACCCCCCCGGCCCCACAGCCGCATGGCCCGCTCCGGTGACATGACAGCCGGGCTGTCTGCATCTACATCCTGGGCTGTACCAACCGAGAAGCCACGGTGGGGAAGGCCGATGTCAGAACAGAAGGCCAGGCGACGTGGGGGGGGCTCACAGATCCCCAGCTGACGAAGACTGAAATGTTGACCTGCCAAAGAAACACGTGAAGGTTTATAATAAATAAATGATATAAAAGAAATACATAAATAAGAGTTAATAAAAGCAAATAAAATAAATTAGTGTGATGAAAATAAATAAAATAAACAAAGACCAGAAATGGTTTGTGGGGTAAAATCCACACCCTGAACTTATCACAGCTTGATTTTAAACAACATATTTTATAATTTATGTTTTTGCTACTTTATTTTCTTTTTTAGCTGCGTTCATAACTTATGGTTAGGTAGCTGGGATATGCGACGCGTCCGCATACGTATCATGGCTGCCACGCCTTCCGTGTGTTCGTTTGTCATGTAGGATGCTCGAGCTGACGCAAGACAGCGTGTTGTATGAGCAAGCTGCAATTGGCTTAAACGCTATAGGCACTTATGTGAACCAGTGCTGTGTACTCCCCCTTGTGGTGAGTTGTGTTTCTGTCATTTGCAGCAAATATGTACACAAACGTTGCGGAACATTGACCTGTACACTTGCGTTCACAGGAAGTGTATGCCAGCCCTGCCCCTCACCCCCCTCCCCTGTTTATGTGTCCCAAGGTCCTGTCAGGGGCCTGTTTATTTGTTGAGGTTGTGCCTCATATCTGTTCATTTGTTCTAAAAACCTGCAGCCTGCATTGAATGAACCACATGTAGCCTGAATTTTCACTGTATATGAAGCTTAAGGACCAGTCCCTGCAGTCTTGCTCTCCTTTCCATTTTCCTTCTTTTCCCAAACACACCTGGTCGCTGTCGCCACAAGCAAATAACCTGAGAAAACGAGGTTAATTTTGTACGATGGCCTCTGCCCGAGCGTTTCCAGCAGGAATGCAAAATATATTTTGTCTCTATTTTGCATCCAAAGACTTATGCTAATCAAGATGCTGGTTAAGGTGTCTGGCTTTGTAAATTACATGCATTTAAGGCCTTTTCATCTGCATTTAAGGTCAAGACAATCAATAAAATTCTACTTCACTGCACACATAACATTTGGCTGCCATAGTAGCCTTCACATCTGTGCTGAATCCTACATAACAAGGTCCACCTTTGTCCTCCGTCTCCACCTCTTCAACGATTCCCATGAACATCGTGTCTGTAAATGACAGCATAGCTCTGTCTAAAGTAGCCGATGCACTGGTCTGCTGGTTTAAAATATATTTGAAAACATGACAAATTATTGATAAAATTGGTCAGTATGTGATTTAATGAACAAATAAACAGGAAGAATATGAAAACTTTCTTAATTTAATGATGCGACACAAAATGGTGAGTGCTGCTGTTTAATTAAAAGTTATATTAAATTTAAATAAGCTCCAGTTAGGACCGTGATTAAAATAAGGCAGTGAGATGATTGAGTAATAATAATTTTCTTTTCAGTTCTCAAATGTTGATGCTGCTGAAAGTGGAGCTGGTGAACAACTGATGCACCCAGTATGATGCCTTTTTGTTTTTTTTATGTGGATATTCCCATGTTCTTTATTCTTCACAAGGCTTCCATAGGTCACTTTCAGTGGATCTCTACAGCATTCTTCAGACACTTTTTATTTTACAGGCAGTCCACCCTGACTTACAAATACGCTTCAAACCTCTTTAGTTTACTGAATCTACCTCAGTCTCCTCATCAGATTTTTGTGTACACCAGTATGTTAAACCAGGCTCCCGGGATCAGTGAGACGGATGAGTGGAAGCAGCTTTTTATAGTCCCTTCGTATACGTTGATTATCTTGTCATGCCCTTTGGCCTGAGCAACACCCTTCTGGGCTCCCAGGCTTTGGGGAAGGAGGTCAAAGGGAGGTGAAGTGAAACTGATGTGAAAAAGGTGTGTGTTTGGAGCAGAATGGCCAGTTTCCTCCCCAGTGAAGCAGTTACAGCACTTCTAGTGTGTATAAGTCACTGCAGAGGTGAATTCATCTGACACTGGAGGTGAATCACTCTTTCTGTGTTACTCAGTCAAAAGGTTCACAGTTCTGCCTTTTTTCCTGCTGCTCATCCTCTCCGGAGCCCAACTGGGAGGTGACAGAAAGAGAAGTTTGATGTGCTCTGGAGGAAGAGAGAGACATTGTGCAAAGAGGGCAGAAAATTCTCATCACATCCAGAATATGAAATGTTTTAACCCAGATAAAAACATCTCGTTTCTTTTCTTAGGCCAGTTTCTCCCTGACCCATCTTCCTGGTCTTCACCTCAAATTTCTGATCCATCAGTGCCACCCTGAACACCTGCCTTTGAACAGTTCTTTATTCCACTAGAGGAAAGTTGTTCTTCTTTTAGTAAGTTCAGACATATTATTTTGATTATATGTAAAATAGTTTTTTTTTATGTTCATTTTGTTTTCAAACATTTCATTTTAATTGTTAAGGAGTGACAATAAATCTGAAGAATTGTTAACTACTTCACTCCTGTATCCAACCGCTAGTCATCCACATTTTTACTGATTGATGATAGCTTTGGACGCAAACAATTTTTTTATTCATATATCTGAAGTCTGATTCTGTGCATTTAGTGTCAGAATAACACCGGTCAGACCAGCAAGTAGGATGGTTTTCTAATAATCTTTATGACTGTTAGCAGTGTGTGCAGTTCATTGGCCTCTCTTCCAGCTTTTTAATTTCTCCGATTGGCGTGCCACAGGGTTCTGTTCTGGGGCCCACACACCGTTTATAATTTATGTAAATAATGTGGGTCGAAATATAACTGCACTGGATTATTTTTATACAGACAACATCATTATTTATTGCTGTGCTTGTACCCTTGACATGGTTTTCGAACACTTGCAGACAGCCGGCAGAATTATCCAGGACCAGCTGCTTCAGCTCAGACTTGTTTTAAATGTTGACAAAACCACATAAGAAGTTCTTAGCAGAACTTCCTGCTCTTCTATCCTCTCGAGGAAAACCTCAACATCGGTCTTTGGTTTAAATTTCAGATTGCTCACCTGACAGAGAAAGTGAGGTTGAAGGTGGCAAATAGTTGCTGCCACTTTTTGACACCCCCGGCACTAATGTGATATGTAATTTACATCAACACCTGTATTATTCTTACTGTTCTGCTGCCATCTTTTTTAGGTCTTTCCTGAACCTTTTCTGTCCCCTAACCACAATGCGGTTCAATCAGAAACATCCACAGAAACCATCAGAATGAGCAGTGATGTAGTTACTGTCTCTTATTGATTGGCTCATTGAAGGGTTTAAAGCACCACTCTGGATCGGATAGAAAATTTGTTCAGATCGAGGCTGATGGGATTAGCTGAGGTGTTTACAGTTTTATTCTGACCAAGCGTTCGATCAGATCAAAAGTTCTCCACGTAAACACAGTTATTGATTTAAGTGGTTAAAGTATTATTGCTCAAGTTAGCATGTGTGTGTTAACACTCACCTTGCCTGGTATAATCATCCTGTTCCCGATGAACCATGTCTTTGTGTCCCTTGGTCGTACCGTATAATAATCTGTTAAGAACCAAAAGTGAGACATGACTGTGTTAATAAAAAACAATGGTTTTGAATAAATAAATACTAAATAGATTTGTTAGGTTTTTCAATACACTTCACAACAAGTTTTCATTGCACTTATCCAAACACAAAGGGCCGCCCTGAGCACAACTGCAACTGTAACAGCTTTTACTAAATATAAGTATACATTCTGTGATTTTCTTTTTATTTATTTATTTTTTCAAAGAAATATTTGTCATTTCTATTGATCACTAAAATCATCCCCAGAACAGCGCCCGTCTTGAATTTTTTTTTCAGGAAAATAGATTTACAGGAAAAAAAATTCCTAAATGAACCAAAGTGTCCACAATGATGCATAATTTGATGTTTTCCAAGTGATCTCATAGTAGAGTTTCTGATCTACCCCAAGACCAGTAAAACCAGTATCGCCACAGAACAGTAAGATGAGAAGATAAAATCGTAAATTAAATTAATAAAGGCACTTTTGCATTAACAATACCACAAGTTAATAAATAAATAACAGTTGGAAACTGCGGACTCACAACTTGTTAACTCTACTTCTTAATGTTTTTTTTCTGCATTCGCCACTGTACTTCTTTTTTATATCTTGAATTCCATATTGTCCCATTATTCATATTTTTATTTTCATCTGGATACTTATTTGGAAATTGTATATTGTAAATATTTTTTTATTAATATTATATATAGCTAAAATTTCCCAGCCTGGAATTAATAAAGCATGTCTGATTCTGATTTGGGGGGGTAAAAAAGGGAGAAAAGTTCTGTGCAATGTCTAGGCATATTTATCTGGCACATTGGAGTTTAATACTAATTTAAGAAGGAAAGACTATTGTAGTGTGTCCATAGGAATTTTTGAACATTCCTCCAGAAGATTTGTGAGGTCAGACACTGATGTTCGACCTTGGCTCTCAGCCTCAGCTGTAATTCACCTAAAAGGTGTTCTTTCAAGTAGAGGTCAAGAATCTGTGGAGGCTGATCTAGTTAATCTACACCAACCTCCTCTTCTAGGTCTTTATGGACCTGCTTTGTGCACTGGTGCACAGTTGCTGGGAGCATGGAATTGTCCAAAAAACTCGATATGCTGAAGCATTCAGGGTTCCTTTCATTGGAATTAAGAGGCCAAGCCCAGCTACTGGAAACATCCCTTCACCAAACTTTACACTTGGCACAATGTAGTCAGACAGTATTGTTCTCCTGGCAACTGCCACACCCAGACTCTTCCATCAGATCACCCGATAGTGACGATTCGTCACTCCAGAGAACACGTCTCCAGAGATCCAGAGTCCAGTGATGCATGGCTTAGATGCAGCTGCTCAGCTGTGGAAACCCATTCCATGAAGCTCTCTTCACACTGTTTTTGAACTAATCTGGAGGCCACTTAAAGTTTGGAGGTCTGCAGCAATGGACTCTGCAGAAAGTTGCTGACCTTTGTGCATTATGCGCCTCAGCATCCGCAGACACCGCTCAGTCATTTTACAGGACCTACCACTTCGTGGCTGAGTTGCTGTCATTTCCAATCGCTTCCACTTTGTTATGATACCACTGACAGTTGACTGTGGAATATTTAAGAGTGAGGAAATTTCATGACTGGGCTTGTTGCACAGGGGGCATCCTATTACAGTACCACGCTGAATTCCGATGCTTTCCGTGTGTCAGTCAGTCTCAGACCAATCCCAGTGAGTCGGTACAGCTGACGATGTTTGTTTTTGGCCTTGTCATGACCCACAGCGTTCTGTGTCTTCCTGTTAATAAATGGCCACTGTGTCATACTTCGCCTTCAGAAGGCTGTAAAATTTGTAACTTTAGATCTGCAGAGATTATGAGTATAATTTATCATGACTCCAATTGTTTTGTTTTAAAGCTTATTTTGCTCTTAAATTGATGCCTAAATATTTGTTTGATTTCCATGACCTGATTTAATGAGAATGAACATATTTAACATAGTTAAAAAAGTCACAACTACAACAACAATTTCAGCAATTTAGAAGAATAATAATAATCATTATTATTACATTATTATGTATTTATAATGAAAAGTGTGAATTTTAATTTTTTTTTATAACTTCATTTATTGAACATTTTTGAACATTGGCATACAGAGAGCGCGATATACAAGGATGACATATTTGAAGAATAAAAAGCAGGATGCTAAGATCCTAAAACCACCCCTTTTAAGTCAGCTGCCAGCCATACACACATACATACTCCAAAAAAAGAGAAATAAACAAAAAAAAAACAAGAAATAAATAATAAACACAGATAAATAAATAGATAAAATAAATTAAAATAAAAAAAAAATGGACAGAACTTTCTCTACTCAATCTCTAATTCGTGACTGTAATGAAGAGACTCTGTATGCTGTAGAAAAGGGTCCAAAGTGGCATTAAATAATTCCACAGAGCCCTTAAGCAAGAACCTCCGCCAGAAGCACCTTGTTGTGCTCAGCTAGCTTTGTTGTTAGCAGTGCCATAATGGAGCCATTGAGGTCCTCCCGTTTGTGTTCATCTTTTTTTTATTTCTGACATTTTCGAACAAAAACATGCACTGTACAACACAGTGAAAGCAGCTCTGCATAGAAATAAGCTTAAAACATTATATTGACTGTGTAGAAGTTATAGAGTCAGGGAGTGTGGAATAGTGTGACTACTCCATCCAGCTGCTAAGGAGGAAGTCTGGTGAATTTAACTTTTTTTTAAAGCTATAAAAACAATGTCACTTTATGAATGGTAAATGGTCTGTATTTGTATAGCGCTTTTACTGTACCTGGAATGATACCCAAAGCGCTTTACATTACACATCACATTCACCCATCCACACATACATTCATGTATTGATGGCGGAAGCTCCTGATGTAACCGCGTCTCATCAGGAGCAATTTGGGGTTTGGTGTCTTGCCCAAGGACACCTCAACATGAACTCAACTTGACCGAGGATCGACCCCGCAACCCTCATTCCACTCTCCTCCTTGCTGAGCCACGCCGCCCTCATTTGAGTCATTTATTCAACTCTGGAAATCTAATATTAGTTATGTTGCAAAGTTTATATATATATTAGTGCTGGGCACGTTAAAGGGTTAATCGTGCGTTTATGCAATGCTTAATTAACGCCTTAAATTTTTATTACCGCATGTTAAATTTATTAGATTTTTTTTTAAATTTTGCTGACCGCTGGCTTTGATGACAGAAACATGGCGTCCATGTTTCCCTTCCCTGCTGCAGCGATGCTTCTGATGTAGTCAGGAGAGAGCGGGTTTATTACAATAAAGAGAAGTTTTCTGTCTGGAAAAGTAAAAAAAAAAAAAAAAAAGTCCCTGGTTTCCAACCTAATGATAAAGAAAAACAGATTAAAAAAATATATATATTTTAGCCACGTATTTAGATATGGGGCTGACACATTTTCATTATTTATCTCACTTTTCTCACATTTAGCACATTTTTCCTACATTTTCCTACATTTAACATAACTTTTAACCACATGTATAATGGTCAAATAGAACATCTAAATCTAAATTTTAAATGTTGTTTAGAAAGTTAAAAATAAATATATGCATCTTACCATTATTGGTGTGAGTGGTTGGTTGGAAGTGTACTTTGAAGTGCAGTTCGTAAATGCAGAAAGACATTCACAGTAAAGACCTGTGTGTGTGTGTGTGTGCGTGCGAGCGAGCGTTTCCCTACTAGCGTATTGGTTGAGGTTAAAAGGGGCGGGGTTAATTAGCATATAGTCGAAACATTTAGGTTAAACATTTAGATTTAGATATAAGATTTAACATTTAGATTTAGATTTAAACATTTAGATTTAACATATAACATTTAGATTTAGATTTGATCATTTAGATTTAACATATAACATTTAGATTTAGATTTAAAATTTAGATTTAGATGTTCTATTTGACCATTATACATGTGGTTAAAAGTTATGTTAAA
>JBAFTB010000005.1:3905977-3917549 GCA_037177355.1 Melanotaenia trifasciata
TCTTTTAAACGCCCGGTCTCCAAATCGATTTTGTGAAATAAACGCCCGGGCTACTATTTGGTAATATACGGTATGTATGTATTATTTTTCATTACCTTCCCTTCCAGCATGGACGACTATAGAGCAGGAAACACCACCGACGTTTCCTGTCAAGCTTTACTTATACTCAATAAGTTTTACAAGGCTAATTAAACAGACAAAGAATAATTTTCTCTGAAATTCCATCTCAGTGTGTTATCCTGCACATCAACATGTTGGACACACACTAGTATTATCTCAGTTTTCCCCTATATGGGGTAATCACTATTTTACACCCGGGAGAGCAGATGGTGGATTTAAGATGTGGTGCTGAGAAAATTTTAGATTTGTATGCAGAAGGCAACTTGATGTCATATAATCTGTGTGAAAAATATGATATTTCAAGAAAACATTTCTTTAAATACTTACAGTAAAAGCATTTTATTTTATCTGCACATAAACAGCTGTCTGCCTTCATTGTCTAAGACTGAAGATTTAACAATATTGCATATGAATGGGAGAGGACGACTTTCATTGTTCTATGATCTGTTGTTAACATATTCAAAAGAGTCCTCTTCCAAAAAACTGGAGGCATGGAGGACTGACATTAAGGAGGATATTCATGATGCTGATTGGGACGTGGCTTGTTTTCAGGCTCAGACCCACTCCATTATTGAATTTCCCTTTGGGAATTGAATTTCCCTTTGGGATTAATAAAGTATTTTTCATTTCATTTCATTTCATTTCATTAAAACCAAATTTAAATTGTTGCAATATGGTTGATGCGCACTTATCTTACACCTAGCAGGCTGATTCACATCTTCCTTACTATCCCAGATATGTGTGTAAAATGCAGAGATGAAAAAGGTACATTAAATAATTGTTTGTGGAATTGTATAACAATACGTCAGCTTTGGAAGAATGTAATGGAACGTATCGGTTATATAGTTGAAAAGGAAGTTCCTCTGTAAGCCAAACTTTGTATACTAGGAATATACCCTGAATACTGTTGTGACTCAACAGCAGTCATTCCTCTTTGACTTTGGACTTTTACAAGCCAGAATGACAATTGCACTGTTATGGAAAAAAATGGATATGCCTTCTACTCAAATGTGTACAAAGGAACTAATGACCTGTCTAGCTCTGGAGAGTGACATATATTGTTAAAAAGAAGAAAATTACTTTAATTATCTATGGAATGCCTAATTTACACTACTTGGAAATGCATGATTAACCTAAAAAATTCTGAAAATATATGCACTGCTGTGATCTTGTTTTTTTCGCACTTATTTATGATTTTTCTTGAGGACATAAATATGTAAGTAATTACCTGATTTATTTCTGCTCATTTTATCTTCATATCAGCTTATTTTGCCAGACACGGGGGTGATGTGCTCGTTTGATTTGTTGGAATGTTGGTAAAAGGCAAGAAAACCTCAATAAAAATATGTGAGCCAATTGAGGTCTGTCCGTTCTTCTTAAACGCACCATTTTCACTAGAGGTGCTGGAAAAAATCAATTCACGTCTGAATCACAATTCTTATTTATTAGCATTCTGAATCTATCCTAATTTTCAAGAATCGATGTTTAATAACGCGTTTTTTTCGAACATTTCCAACCTTACTCGCAGCGCGTACCGTTTGTCCAGACACGGCCTCCATCGTGAATTGTTTCGGTGAGTGGCGGGTCCTTCAGAACTAGCTTTTAGCCTATGTTTGACATGGATGAGGAAAAAGAAATACAGCCAGCACCGCCTTCGCTGAAGGCAAATGTTTGGGTGCACTTCGGATTTTACACTTTTCTGGCTACGAAGGAGCTTGACATGACATATGTGGTGTGAAAAATATGCAAAATGAAAATCAAGTATTTTGGGAACACATTAAATCCCCGAACCCACATCTTACGCCATCACTCGGAGCTAAAAGAAATGGAGCAGCAGGCATGACCAACTCCTGACCAACACACACTCCATCACTTCACTAAACTCCCAACCAACTCTGAACGAGCAAAGCGGATAAGCGGATATTGCATGTTTCATCTCAAAAGATCTTCGGCCCTACAGCGTTGTGGAGAATGAAGGGTTTAGATTCATGGTGCATACAATCGAGCCAAAGTAGGTTATACCGTCGCGGCAGTTTTTTTTTTACAGAGAAAACAATACCACAACTTTATGAAGAGACAAAAGTAACAGTAGAAGCAGCCTTGGCCAAGGCCCAGAGAGTAGCGCTTACCTGCGATGCATGGACTTCCAGAGCAACCTACTCCTTTGTCACATTCACGGCTCACAACATCACCGACAATGGAAACTAACAATCGCGGATATGGTTATAGTTACAGTTAATGCTGCAAATATGCTGGCTGCGGTGCAGCTTGATAACTTGACGCATATCTCGTGTTTTGCACACACATTAAACCTGGCTGGTCAGCGAGCATTGAAGCTAAATCCTGTGTCACGACTCCTTGGGAGAATAAGGAGAATTACTGGGTTTTTCCACCGAAGCCCCATTGCAAGCTACACACTGCAGGAGAAACAGAACCTTCTGCAGTTACCAGCACACAAGCTAAAAACCGACGTAGCAACAAGATGGAACAGCGCTTTTGAGATGGTTCAAAGGTTTTTAGAGCAGCAGCCTGCAATCTGTGCTGCTCTCCTCTCTCCTCATGTGAGAAAAGGTGGAAGTTCAGGTGACATCTGCACACTCAGTGAAACTGATATCTCCAATGGCCAAAGCACTGAAACCGTTAAGGGATGCAACAAACATTATGTCAGAGAACTCGATGCCCACACTATCAGTCATTGCTCCTTTACTTTATGACACCACACCAGGTTTTGCTGAGGATGATGTACCACTTGTGCAGGAAATAAAAATGACCATTCATGAAGATCTCTCAAAGAGATACACAAGTGTGCAGACGAAGAACATTCTTCACTATAATCACTATAGTGTCACAGTGTAAAACATGTACTAAACAGGAGTTTTAGTTTTGGGAAAAAGTTGGCAATGGTCTGATAAGAGTTAAATTAGGTAGAAGTTGTAACATGTTCTGATCAGAGTTGATGAAACTGGAGAAGGTATTAAAATTTTATACGTTTGACACTATAATTAAGCAGGAACTCTAGACTAAAACAACTAGAATGTTCTACTAGAAAGTTGAGATACGCATGGATATTTATGTTAAAGGTTAATGATTGAGAGCTCAAATATGTTATTGGCAGAAATTTCAGCTGAACACAGATGTTTAATTTTGAAACTTTTGTCAAACGAGAACTCAAATGTTTTTTTTTTAAACCAAATGTTTATTTAGTTACAGATTTGAGATGCACTCAAATGTTTTATTTTTGTTTCCAAAATTAGTGCTGTTTACATTTGTAGTTTCATATTGAGATTTACTCTATATTTCTATTTGAATTTGCTAATAAGTGAGTACTTTAAATGTAAAATTTAAACTTAAATTTGAGATGTTCTCAAGTATTTACAATAGAAAAGTGGTTGAATACTCAAAGGTAAACTTTCCAACCACAGAATCTTGAAAAATAAATTGCATCTGTCAAAAGATTGCCTCTGTGTGATTTCATTTAAGAATCACTTGATTAACCTTGTAAAGTTGCAATTTCTTAAACAAAACCAGCTGTCTAGTAATATAATTCCTTTCTTATAGAAGAGTTTTTCCTAGCTTATAGGAGAATGTAGTTACTCGTGAAATTGGCACCCTGGTAATGGTTATGAATCAAAAAAATCGGTTTGAATCGAGAATCGATTCTGAATCAAATCATCATCCCAAAAATCGGAATCGAATTGAATCTTAAGTTGTTGTTAGATTCACATCCCTAATTTTTACTGAGTCATTACACTTGCTGTATGGTTCACCAATCAGACACAGCTTTCCAGTCACATGACCACAGCACACAAGCCATAGCAGCACAAACTCTTCAAGCGAACAGGGAATGAAACACGTGGAAACTATCAGAGCAGCTGCATGTGATGCTAAACCTGAGGAGGATGAACCTCTGGCCTCACCAAGCATCTGCTTCTCTCCCCAGGATAGAGCCAAGTTCACATTTTTTTAATAGAGCCATTAAAAACTTTGATTCTGGACACCCGATAATAAAAATGTTAAACTTAAGGCTTGAAAACTGTCAGAATCTTTATAAATAAGTAGAATAAAGTGGTTTTGTGTGTTTTGATGTTGAAGCAGCAGACCATGTCTGTTCTTGGGAACAAACACAGTGGTGTGAGAAAATGATTGCCCTCTTCCTGATTTGTTATGTTTTGTGCATGTTAGTCACACTTAAATGTTTTAGATCAAACAAATTTAAATATTAAGGGCGGATTTATGGTTGCGCAGTGTTTGTGTCTGTGTAACCACCATAGGCTTGGCGTAGCTCCGCAGAGGCTTGACGCGCACCCCTTCCAGACCTGACGTGCACGCAGACGGTGGTACTCCCTTGTGATTGGTCAGTTTGGGATCATGTGTTGCCGGATACTGTATCTTCTGACTGAAATTTTGTGATAACCACTGTTTTTAAAAACAATAGCCAGTGGATCAAGTTGATGAGAGGCTGATCAAATTATTTCTTCTTTAGCTTCCACAAGCTAATAAAGACACTGAACCATACTAGACGCCATTGTTGTTTTAAAACAGAAAATATCTACTGAACTGAAGTGAACCATTACAAAAACTCTGACCTGGTGAGTTTACCGGCCGATACCACCCCTACTGCCAACTTCAGATAGGAGGAGAAACTGCAGGAGAAACTGCAACACAACATTAAAACTACGTGTACCCCTATGCTCGAGTGCGAGAGCAAACTCACCAGCGTCAGCTACGCTGTAACCGACCACACACAGATGTCGCGCGAGCATGAATCCGCCTTTAGTCAAAAACACAAGTAAACACAAAATGCAGTTTTTAAATGAAGGTTGTTGTTATTAAGGGAGAAAAAAATTCAAACCTACATGGCCCTGTGTGATAAAGTGATTGCCCCCTAAACCTAATAACTGGTTGGGCCGCCCTTAGCAATGAGTCTTTTACAGTGCTGTGGAGGAATTTTGTAACTGTTGTAGTTCAGCAACATCTGAAGGTTTTTGAGCATGAACCGCCTTTTTAAGGTCAGGCTACAGCATATCAATAGGATTCAGGTCATGACCTTGTCTAAATTTTGTTTTGCTTCAGACATTCAGAGGTGGTCCTGCTGGTGTGTTTTGGATCATTGTCCTGCAGCAGAACCCAAGTTTGTTTCAGCCTGAGGTCACGAACAGATGGCCAGGCTTTCTTCTTCAGGATTGATTGGTAGAAGCAGAATTCATGCTTCCATTTATCAGAGGAAGTCTTCCAGGTCCTGAAGCAGCAAAACAGCCCCAGACCATCACACTACCACCACCATATTCTACTGGTAGTATGATGTTCCTTTTCTGAAATGCAGAGCTACTTTTAATGCCAGATGTAATAGGACACACACCTTCCAAAAAGTTGAGCTTTTGTCTCGCCAGTCCACAGAGTATTTTCCCAGAAGTCTTGGGGACCATCCAGATGGTTTTCGTCTTGGAACTCCAGTTTTGCCCAGTCTCTTTCTTATGGTAGAGTCATGAACACTGACCTTAACTGAGGCAAGCGTCGCCTGGAGTTCTTTGGATGTTGTTCTGGGGCCTTTTGTGACCTTTTGGATGAGTCGTCACTGCTCTCTTGGGGTGATTTTGGTCGTTACACCCACTCCTGGGAAGGTTCACCATGGTTCCATGTTTTCACCCTTTGTGGATAATGGTCTCAATGTGGTTCGCTGGAGTCCCAAAGCTTTGGAAACAGCTTTTTAACCTTTTCCAGACTGATAGATCTCACTTACTGTCTTTCACATTTGAATTTCTTTGGATCTCAGCATGATGTCTGGCTTTTGAGGCTCTTCTGGTCTACTTCACTTTGTCAGGCAGGTCCTATTTAAGTGATTCTTGATTGAGAACAGGTGTAGTAATCAGGCCTGGGTGTGGCTAGAGAAATTTAACTCAGGTGTGATGAACCACAATTATGTTTTAACAGGACTAATCACTTTTCACTCATGGTGATGTAAGTTTGGATTTTTTTCCTTCATGTAATAATAAAAACCTTTATTTAAAAACTACATTTTGTGTTTACTTGTGTTGTCTTTGATATATATATGTAAATATTTTTTCATGATCTGAAACATTTAAGTGTGACAAACATGCAAAATAATAAGAAATTGGGAAGGGGACAAACCCTCTTTTTCCCACTGTATGTGTATGAAAAGCTCTTCTCCACTATGTATTTAAAAAAGTCAAAGGACAGGTCCAAACTTACTGATCAGCATCTTCAAGCCAGACTTAGGCTCTCAACTGCTTCGGGGCATCTAACCATAGTCTTGCCCAGTTATGCCAAAGAGGCTAGGGCCCCCTCTGCTAGCAGGCAATAAGCTGATGTACTGAACAGAAAAAGCTGAGCTAATGTGACATTTATGTCTTTCACATACAGTAAGTCACTAGGATGCAAAGTTCTGTCACTAGAAAACATTGTAATTAGAAGCATTAAGCATATACTAAGTCACAAGGCCAGTAAATAATTTTAAATGGAAATGAGTTTACACATAGAAGATAACTGAATGAATGAAGCTTGAATGGAATGTGTGTGTAAATAGCTGTGTTTGTGGGGTTGTCTTACCCATGTACTGGCCGTCCTTCTCCTTGCGGCTCTTGGTTAGTGAGCAGTATGGACGTCGCTCCTTTACTTCCATATCGCTTCTGTTTGTGCTCCTGGCAAACATACAGGCATGCTGTTGTACAGCTGCAGAGACACAAAGACAAGGCAAGATGAAAAAGGACAAAAACAGAATGAGTGTGAGGGAAATGTTGATGGGCTCCACCTACAAAGACAGTGACAAAACAGGGGTAATCAGTGAGAAAAGTCCAAGAATGAGCATCCATCATTCTGCCAAGACAGTGAGGTTCCACCTTGGAAGAAGTAAAAAAAAACAAAACAAACAAAAAACAAACAAACAAACAAACAAAAAAACTCAAACAGTAAATTAGCATTAACCAAAAACAATAACAACTCTGTACGGTATCAGATTTACTCAGGACATTGTGGGTGTTTTTCTTTGTAAGATCCACTCGGCAGCTGTGATGAGAACAAGCTGTTTCAGTTGTGTATTTGCTTCTACTGGTTAACACGAATTCTGCGTATCACACACACATCCTGCTGGTTCAAACATGGACACGAGCAAGTTCATTTGTGGTTGAACAGAAATATTGAGTTTTACATGACTGAATTGAGAATCAAAGATTTGCGTCTTGTGATGTGCTTGTTTGTTTTGCTCATTTGTGCTTCTTCTGCATATCGATCTTTCATTCACACATTTAATGCAGTTTTCCACTCAACAAAACAGATTAGATTTTCATTACTATAAAGGTCACACAGCTCGTCTCGTTCCCATCATCATCAACCTCTCAGAGACGACATCTGTGGCTGTGATATCTCCTTTTAGTTGTTTTAATTGTGTCCTTGTATGTTGGTGTTTGCTCTGTAAAGCTCTTTGGATTGCCCCCATGTGATAGATGAAGTGCAGAAGAGCAAACAGTCAAGGTTTTCCTGAAATATAACTCTGTTTTCTGAATTAATGGCAGGTAATCGCCACTGATACAAATGTTTTATGTTCATTAGAGCCAGTGTGACACTAGTCAGTGTGTAAAATATGGGATATGGGACTGGGGTGGTGAGATTTGAGGAGCTTGGTGGGTAACCATCTGTTATTCTTACTAACTTACTAACAGATCCATGATTCAACCAGGAGAATCAGCAGCTACAAGAACAGCTGAATATTCCTCTGCCAGATAAAGACCTCTTGTGTTTGTAATAACAATTAGCTCCTTTTCAAAGCTCATATTTTGGATAATGTTCTTTAACAGCTGTAAACAGTTTTGGTTGTGACATTGACAATGGCTCAAAGCAGTTATCTAGAGGTTCCCAGACACCAGAGCATTCCTGGATTTCACTCACTGATTCTAACCAAAGTTAATCATGATCCTGATGAACATTGTAGTTAACTGGTGTGGTATTTGGAAGATTTCTCTTGCAAGGATTGTACATCATGAACTGGTCCATTAAAATATATTTTTAAAGCTAGATAAAAGTTTAACTTTTTTCAGGTCAAGTCATCTGAACTTTATCTGAAACATGAGCAGATAAAATAAATTAAAGAGTAAACACAAGTTTAAGTTCAGTAGTTGCAAGCCAACATACATGTACAGCTGTCATCTTAATGGATCATCAATCCAATAAAATCTTCAAGCAGGATGTTTTTAGATCTTGGTAGATATACAGAATAAAACAAGACTGACTGTTTTAGAAAGCAATGAAAATACCTCACAACCATTTAAATACAAACTGTATGAAAAGACAGGAGCAACAACTTCTAATACCAAATGATATAAATCCAATAAAAGAATATTTTAAAGCTCTACTGACTGCTTACCTGTCAAAAGGAAGATTATCACTTAGACTACAAGAGTAAAGTATAAGGACTACCACCTTAATATTCCACCAGAACATGGCACTGTCAGCAAAATGATAAAATAGTAGCATTCATTATCAGGAGCTTCTATAATGTCAGGATGTTAATGTTGATATGAGGCCTTCTTATTACAAGTCAGGGGAGTGCCATTAGGTAAGGTTGGAAAAGTAGCTGGAAACTGGAAACATTTTTCTTTCAACCAGACAGACAGACTGACTGACTGACTGACTGATTGACTGACTGACTGACAGTCAGTGAGTCAGTCAGTCATGAACCAACATGAACCAACATTAACCAGCATGAACCAATATGAACCAACATTAACCAGCATTAACCAACATTAACCAAAATTAACCAGCATGAACCAGGATGAACCAACATTACCCAACATTACCCAACATTAACCAGCATGAACCAACATTAACCAACATTAATCAGTATGAACCAGCATGAACCAACATTAATCAAAATTAACCAGCATTAACCAACATTAACCAGCATTAACCCGCATGAACCAACATTAACCAGCATTAACCAGCATGAACCAACATTAACCAACATTAACCAGCATGAACCAGCATTAACCAACATTAACCAGAATTGACCAACATTAAACAGCATGAACCAACATTAACCAACATTAAACAGCACGAACCAACATTAATCAAAATTAACCAGCATGAACCAGCATTAACCAACATTAACCAATATTAACCAGCATTAACCAGCATGAACCAACATGAACCAACATTAACCAACATTAACCAGCATGAACCAACATTAACCAGCATGAACCAGCATGAACCAGCATGAACCAACATTAACCAACATTAACCAGCATGAACCAACATTAACCAGCATGAACCAGCATGAACCAATATTAACCAACATTAACCAGCATGAACCAGCATGAACCAACATTAACCAAAATTAACCAGCATTAACCAACATTAACCAGCATTTACCAGCATGAACCAACATGAACCAACATTAACCAGCATGAACCAGCATTAACCAACATTAACCAACATGAACCATGATGAACCAACATTAACCAACATGAACCAGCATGAACCAACATTAACCAACATTAACCAGCATGAACCATGATGAACCAACATGAACCAACATTAACCAGTATGAACCAGCATTAACCAACATTAACCAGCATGAACCAGCATGAATGAACATTAACCAAAATTAACCAGCATTAACCAACATTAACCGGCATTTACCAGCATGAACCAACATGAACCAACATTAACCAGCATGAACCAGCATTAACCAACATTAACCAGCATGAACCATGATGAACCAACATTACCCAACATTAACCAGCATGAACCAGCATGAGCCAACATTAACCAAAATTAACCAGCATTAACCAACATTAACTAGCATTAACCAACATTAACCAGCATTAACCAGCATGCACCAACATTAACCAACATTAACCAAAATTAACCAGCATTAGCCAACATTAACCAGCATTAACCAACATTAACCAGCATTAACCAGCATGAACCAGCATGAACCAGCATTAACCAGCATTAACCAGCATGAACCAACATTAACCAACATTAACCAGCATGAACCAGCATTAACCAACATTAACCAGAATTGACCAACATTAAACAGCATGAACCAACATTAACCAACATTAAACAGCACGAACCAACATTAATCAAAATTAACCAGCATGAACCAGCATTAACCAACATTAACCAATATTAACCAGCATTAACCAGCATGAACCAACATGAACCAACATTAACCAACATTAACCAGCATGAACCAACATTAACCAGCATGAACCAGCATGAACCAGCATGAACCAACATTAACCAACATTAACCAGCATGAACCAACATTAACCAGCATGAACCAGCATGAACCAATATTAACCAACATTAACCAGCATGAACCAGCATGAACCAACATTAACCAAAATTAACCAGCATTAACCAACATTAACCAGCATTTACCAGCATGAACCAACATGAACCAACATTAACCAGCATGAACCAGCATTAACCAACATTAACCAACATGAACCATGATGAACCAACATTAACCAACATGAACCAGCATGAACCAACATTAACCAACATTAACCAGCATGAACCATGATGAACCAACATGAACCAACATTAACCAGTATGAACCAGCATTAACCAACATTAACCAGCATGAACCAGCATGAATGAACATTAACCAAAATTAACCAGCATTAACCAACATTAACCGGCATTTACCAGCATGAACCAACATGAACCAACATTAACCAGCATGAACCAGCATTAACCAACATTAACCAGCATGAACCATGATGAACCAACATTACCCAACATTAACCAGCATGAACCAGCATGAGCCAACATTAACCAAAATTAACCAGCATTAACCAACATTAACTAGCATTAACCAACATTAACCAGCATTAACCAGCATGCACCAACATTAACCAACATTAACCAAAATTAACCAGCATTAGCCAACATTAACCAGCATTAACCAACATTAACCAGCATTAACCAGCATGAACCAGCATGAACCAGCATTAACCAACATTAACCAACATTAACCAGCATGAACCAACATGAACCAACATTAACCAGCATTAACCAACATTAACCAGCATTTACCAGCATGAACCAACATTAACCAGCATTAACCAGCATGAACCAATATTAACCAACATTAACCAAAATTAACCAGCATTAGCCAACATTAACCAGCATTAACCAACATTAACCAGCATGAACCAGCATGAACCAGCATTAACCAACATTAACCAACATTAACCAGCATGAACCAACATGAACCAACATTAACCAGCATTAACCAACATTAACCAGCATTTACCAGCATGAACCAACATTAACCAGCATTAACCAGCATTAACCAGCATGAACCAATATTAACCAGCATTAATTTTGAATGGAAAGCTTCTTTCTTTATTCTTTTTCTTTCTTTCTTTCTTTCTTTCTTTCTTTCTTTCTTTCTTTCTTTCTTTCTTTCTTTCTTTCTTTCTTT
>JBAFTB010000005.1:3975921-3989125 GCA_037177355.1 Melanotaenia trifasciata
CATGGAGAAGCTGCATTCAGCTTCTATGCTCCACATGTCTGGAACAAACTCCCAGAAAGCCTCAGATAAGCTGAAACCCTCAGTTTATTTAGATCCAGGTTAAAGACCCACCTGTTCTCTGCTGCATGGAACTAGTTTTTATTTAGAAGTCAAAATCTACATCTGGTTCTTTTAGGCTGGAATCATGTTTTAGTATTGTCTTTCCCCACACTGGAACTTTATTTCTTGCATTTTTATCTATTTTATTTAGCATCTTCCTTCCTTTTGTTTCATTAATTGCATTTCTTTTAATCTTTGTTTTTATTGCACTTGTTTTGCTTTCGGCACCCTGCTGTAATGTTTTATGTGAAGCACTTTGGATTGCCTTATATATGAAATGTGCTATACAAATAAATTTGCCTTGCCTTGCAAGAACAAGAAAAAAGTTAACATTAGTCCAGACAGAGTGGGGGTCACTGCAGGGGGGATTTCTGCGTTTTTAGTGCAATAAACAGTTGACCGGGTTATTTCATATTTAACCAGAAACTTCGTCCGTGGCAGAGCAAAGTTGTGCACGTGTCGGTGTCCATGTCTTTAAATCCCACATGTTGTTTACATTTACCAGTGGTGTAGTGGTCGCTCGAGAAGTAGGTATACTCTTTAATTTTTCCCCTTTTCTTTAGTAGTACAGAAAAAGACCTTTTAAGAAAAAGTGGAATGTAAGGCAGTTTGTACTACAGATATAACGACTGTATCCACAGCTGTGTGAGCGTGGTCCATTTCTCCCACATCCTGAACATCCAGATAGACAAACCCACACTAACATACAACATTTCTCAATGTCCACTGTTTCAGATATCACCCAAACTAGCAATCTATCTAAACTTACCCATATTTTTGTTTTGGATCCCAAACAGGTGTTCTTGGATTTAAAATCTTTTAGTTTGACAGTCCACAGGTCTGGCCAGTCAGCACTGACACAGGCTATAGATGTAATGAGAGAAACAATGACAACCCATTCAACACGTAAAGTTGCCATCCATTTTACGTCGTTTATTTTTCATCCTAAGCAGTTAACTACACACAATGTAACTGTAGCTACTGTATATCCGTGACTGTCGACCGAAGAAAGTTCTGCTCTGCCAAAGTGTCCAGAACTGTTCCCATCCACGTCCACGAGAGCAAAAGGACGTCACTTTGTTCTCATGGACTCAAGAACAAGAAAAAAGTTCTCACTTTCTGTACCTACCAGCCGTAAGAGAAATGACAGAAAGCTTCTCTAAGAGGGTTCTGACTGGGATGGAGAGACATACCATACCGGGATTAATCATTCAGCTTAATTTAGTTCACAATTCAGTGTATTAAAATCAACTCTTTTAATATCTGGTACTCACTTTTAGACAGCCGACCCGCTAATTAATGTCTGTGGAAATTTGATTGGTAGTTTAGTAATATTCAGCTGTAGAAAGTCAACCTAAATTGCACATGCAACCAAAAATTGGTTGAGTTACCATATTCTTGGTCACGCTGGTGCACCTAACATTTCTTAGGTCCAGGTGGAAACTCTGAATGTCTGTCTGTGTATTCTGTGTTCATTCCCTCCGTACCCGAGCTCAGAGAAGAATAACACAGTGATAAAAGCCAAGTGAAGGGGCGGGTCTTCACCTCTGATTGGCTCGTACCGTGTTCTACACTGTGTTGTGTGTTGGTTTGAAATGAAACAGCTCCGCATGTCAGACATCTGTAACGATGAAGAACAACACAGACGACAATCATGGAAGCTGGAATCGATTGTAAAATGTGGAACATGGTGGAATTATATGTATATGTGTACATATATGTGTATATATGTGCTTGTTATCTATTATCCTCAGTAATGTAAAGTTTTCTAGCGTGCCTAAGCAACATGAAGAAGAAAAACTGGATGAGAGTTGAACCGCTACATTTTTACTTTATTCTTTGTTTTTTTCTTTTGTTTTTTTTAACTCAACATTCATGCTTCAAATAAAAACAATTTTTTTTTAAAACCTCATTATTGTTCACAATAATTAAAAAAACAACCACGTTAATGCGTAAAGCCCAAAATATGATAATTAAAATGTGAGCTGCTGCAAAAAGTGGGGTGCACCTAATTTTTTTTGCTGGGGCACCCAAATTAAAAAGTTAGGCACACACTAGTGCAGCCAGTGTTAAAAGTATGTCTGAATCCCTGATGTTGCTGTAGGACACATTTACATGCGAGTTATCCCCACTCCGAGTCCCCGTTCTCACACTGTATGCTCAAAGCAGATCTGAAGAACATAAATTCATGCTGTGACTTTTATGCTGTGAAAATGACCAGGATTCAATTAAATATTCTCATCACTGACAACTTAAAAAAACTCCCCTTCACATTTATATTAGTGTGGATAATTATATTTACATTATGAAGCTAAAAGTACTTCTGGTGGTTTAATTGGCAGATGTCTTCGGAGTTTGCAGACACGAGTCTCTCAGGACTGTGTCTGCCCTCTGTACCACTGCCTAACCTGCACCTCCACCCACTTGCTTGTAATTGAAAAAGAAGTGAATGTTCTGCCAATGTCCAGCTTATCACTCGGATCTCCTCTCCATTTCCTTTCCTTTGCTCTGTTTTATCAGTTGTGCCTGTGATGGTCTGGTGACCCATCCATTGTGTACCCTGCCGCTCGTCTAGTAGCAGCTGGGACAGACTCCAGCCTTCTGCCCGACCCTGAAGCGGGTCTAGATAATAGATGGATGGATGTTTCATCAGTTATTTAATTTAACTCCAACCAAAAGAACAAACCTTGACTTGTTCACTGGGTTTAAATAACAATCTGCAGGGTACACAGGTTGAATGAGGAGTCAAAGTTTCTGCTCCTCTGAGGCTGAAGCACAAGAATTCAAAGAGCTGATTGTGTGTGCAGGTAAGAGCTGGCTGGGCATAACACCCCATTTTTGAAACTGATGCCGTTTCCAGCTTGTTGTTTGATAGCACACACACCCAGGGCACTAAGCCACTTTTGTTCAGTAGTGTTGAGCAAGATCACAGATCAAGGTTAACTTCACAGCTTCAAAATGGACCTGCTCATATTTCTCATTTCATTTATTAGCTCCTCTCAGTTATCCTCCTTAAAATATATAAGATATCTTACTATGGAAGCTCTGCTATAAAAATTTAATGGCTATAAATGGTCATAGTCTATGGAGCTCAAACCAGTTAACGCTTTTCATGGGTCAAATAAGTGATATCTATTTAAAACTGATTTTGTGCAGACATCATAACAAGGACTAGTGGCTCTTGCTCTCCTGGAGCCTGCTTGCAGAGAATCAGAATCAGATTTATTGCCCAGTAACTTTCATTACAAGGAATTTGTTGTGATTTGACGGTGCCTACATATAAATAAATAAATATGAACCATAAAGATATGAACAAGCCAACTGAACATATAACATTAAGAGCTCTGTAGGGGTTGCATTTATGAAAGCTAGGAACTTGCAGCTAGCTTACCTGATCTGGGTTTTACTCACTAGTCCTTTTCTCAGCAATACTCATCATCAATCATACAGTCACAGGTCTTCATAACATTACCTCTTCAATAATCTCACCATGAAAACAAAATGTTTCTTATTGCCTTCACCATGATCAATGATTCCTTTTATCAACAGGTCTTTAGCTTTTAAAATATTGACCTCTATTAAATAGTCAAGATGTCACTGAACGGTTTACAGTAGAATAAACAACAACATGGGAATGGATGGACGGTGTGAAGAACGGGGCAGGCTAGTTACTGGCTAGTAAGGAACCCCTTTCTTCTTGGAGAAGAATTTATTTATTTATTTTTTTTGGGGGGGCATTTTCATGAAAATGACTAAAACTTTTTAATGAAATATGTATGATAGAATACATCCGGATGGATTATAACATGGATTATTTCCCTTCAAAAAATCTGGCTTGTGGAAACTGACTGGCTGGTAACTTTAGGAATCTACCAGAAACATTGGCTGCTGGTCAGAAAAGTTTGGTTAGAATCCTGGCTGTGTCCATTTTTCTAGTTCTCTTGGTGCAAAAGAATGCTGTTAATACAGCACAGGCACAGGGACACATTAATTATCAGGGTGTATTGAGTATGATTGGGCCACCATATGTTTTTGTGGCAGTTGTGGCCTTGGTGATGGTCTCTGCTTGCATATGTGTAGCTGTGAGACGGAGAATGAGGGGAAAAAGATCCTGGCTGTAAAGTGCAGGATGATCTAGAAACTTTAAGTTAGAGAGCTTTAAACCTTACTTGTTCAGATCACTGGCTGAGCTGGTACAGCACCTTCCATCTCTGCTGGGAGAAAACTGGAACAAACATCACAGGTAATCATGGAGCAGTTGGTGTTTATAGATGCATGAGAGAAACATGTGAAAGTCAAACAGAAAGAGAGTGGTGATTAACATCTAAGAAAGGATTCTTAGTTTTTTTCCTCTTATATTTCCAAACCATTTTATTGGTCTTGATGGTCCCACAGGAACAACCTGCCTACAGTTAAAGTAACTTGATTGGCTTTTATGTTCCCCCAAGGCCACCTTCAGGAAGTGTGGAAAATGAAAAGTGGATTAGTGGGTAAAGGTCCTGCTTTAGACGTTCAATCACTAATGTTTTTCTTTTTTTTCTTTATGTGTTTCACTCGCCTTTTATCCTTTTGAAAATTGTTAAATGATCAGCAGGATGTGTTTGCAAGACAGCTCTTTGATGACTGGTGGGCGCTAAGGCTTATGATGGAATTATTATTATTATTATTATTATTATTATTATTAGAATAAGAAAACCTTTGTTAGTCTCTCTGTGGGGAAATTGCTTTGTTGCAACAGTGTAGATGCAGTAAGCTGAAGCACACAGGTGATATCAAATAAGAACACACACACAAATAATAAGTAATAATATGTGCAGTACATGGTCTGACAGAGTGAGTATGTACAGTATATAAATATGTATATAAAGATGTAAAGACAGTTTCCATGTGTTAATTGTAAAGTGTGACTGCAGCAGGAGGAACGACCTGCGGTATCTCTCCTTCACACAGCCAGGATGGATTATTTATAGCAATGAAACCTTAACCTTAAATATGTATTTATCTTAAAGAACATCCAATTAGAAAGAATAATCACTGCCTTATTTTCTAGTTAATGCACTGAATGAAGTAATTCTGTAATAATTATAAGACAGATTCTTTTCCTTTTTCAAGGTTAGATATTTTATAAGGTGTTAAATCTGATTCAAACTTCGGGGTCTGGTGCATTCACCTTCTCAGATGATGTGACGTCAGTAGCATCTCGAGATTACCAGGAATCCATTGATACCAAATAAGTCATGATTGATGGGAAAGGGCTAAAATATCGACACAAACTTTAAATGTTTTATCATGAGGTCCGTAAAAGTCAAACAACTGTCGGTTACAACTTGGATGAATTTCAAGTAATCAGTCTGTGTCGTCCCTACATGACCCATCCAGTGTCATGTTGCCTACAGACAACCGCTGCTGATACCGGCTCAAACTGTGTTCGTTCAGTCACCCCTCAATTCGCTTTCTTATGGTTTTTTCTCCATTTTCTAGTGTCCAGACTTCCCTTTTACATGACTTTCTCCTCCTGCTGTCTGGGTACACTTTGTATACAACTTGGCTGAACAGACCAGTGCAGGTATGGACTAAATCATTTTGCACAGTTTTAGAGGGGTGATGGGGCCCTAAAAGAATATCAGTCATTATTGTTAGGGAAGCATTCATTCTCTCTGCATCATCATTCAAACAAACTGACTTTGATTATCATATAATTTCAGGATTTTCAAGGGGCCCCACCCTGCTCTGTGCCCTGGGTAAATGGTACTGTGCTGCCCTCGCTGACCAAACTGAACAGCCCCGAGCTAAATGATAGATGATGAAAAACATAATGGCTCAAATGCTGTAATTATTTGAATAGGATTTTTTTTTGTTTTGTTTTTTAGGTTTTTTTTTTAATAGGCTTCTTCATTTCCACATCATTGGTCTGTGAAATGTACAGAACAAACAGATCTGATGTTGTCCAGTCAGATGCCAGCAAACACTAACTGAAGGACAAGCCCCATCAGTTTGCTTTGTACATCATACTGATGTTCAGTGTAATACTACCCAACTTTCTGACCTTAACTCTCTGTGACATTTATTATGTACAATCTTCGGCCCTCATTAATCTGCTGTTGATAGAAACTGATCTAAATTCTATCCAGTTACAAAATTTATAGTGTTTGTAAGTACATAAAATTAATGTTTATAAATGGTCAAACAAAGCACGCTGTTGAGAATCCCACATGTTCTAAATCATCTGCTCGCAACGTTCCTGGTTATTTACATCCAGAAACAGCCTCAGTTAACCTGATATGGCAACACTCCTCTGTAGTAAATGCTCAAAACAAACAAAACCAAAATAATCATCTCTGTTTAGTTCACTAATCAAGTCAACAAACATTTATTTTAAATATTTTTGAAGTCCACTTATAGAAGTGCAACAGCAGGAGAGAAATAATAACAATCACCTTAAATTTTATACAGTTTTTATTTTGTTTTGTATGTTTTCTAAGTCCAAATTTAAAAAAAAAAAAGGGGGGGGGGGCATCGGCCACTATCAAACTGAAAAATAAAAGAAAATAGTGTTGCACCTGAAGGAGCTGAAGGAGGACAGAACCCGAAAGAACTTTCACCTTTGCGTGTTGTATTTTTATTCTTTGGTTAAACTCAGCTAAATGTGAATATTCTGTGGAAATAAAAGTGACTTGACTTGATGTGATTTGCGTAGAACTCCATGTATCATTGCAGCTCTTTATTGTTGAAATGTCAGCTCAGTATTGGATTGTTTAAGAGATAAAAATATATTTTGTGCCCAGAAAAAAGACCGCATTCAGCTCAGGTATGGTCGGGGAATATCCAACCTTCAAACTTTTACCCCTTTTACTTATACCAAAATCTCACCATCCCAAATCCAGTAATGGTGTCAGGCCTCTGCAAATGTACAGAGCATCTAATTTGGTATTGTAAAATGGTAAATGGTCTGTATATAGCACTTTTCTGTACCTGGAATGATACCCAAAGCACCTTACATTACACATTCACCCATTCACACACTGATGGCGGAAGCTGCCATGCAAGGCGCTAACCACGACCCAGCAGGAGGAATTTGGGGTCTTGCCCAGGGACACCTTGACATGATCTCGACAAGCCGAGGACTGAACCAGCAACCCTCAGGCTACAAGAGGACAACTCAGTCCACTGAGCCATGCCGGCCCACCTGGATGAACTGGCATCTCAAATAGTAGAGCCTCTTACTCCATGCAATTTGCTTATCGAGTCAACTGGGGTGTTGAGGATACTGTACTTACTTTACTAGATATAATTCATTGTCACCTAGATAAAGCAAATGCTTGTGTCCGTATTTTGTTCATGGATCTCCCTTCAGCTTTTAACACTGTTCAGCCCCATCTTCTTTGGAGGCTGATGTGATTTCAACCTGAGTGACAGCCTGGTTCTCTTAGTTTAGGACCTTCTAAGAGACCGGCCTCAGAGAGTATGCATAAATAACATCTTCTCTGACACTCTTGTGATCAACACAGGTGTTCTTCAAGGGTGTGTGCTATCTCCTTTGGTCTTTTCCATATACATAAATGAAATACAGTGCAACAGCAGGGTATGCCAAGGTAGTTTGTTTAAAAGGTAGTGGGAGAGAAGGGAGTACAGGGTCCATACTCACCTTCATGCCAGTCAGCATGAAGGGCGAGGATGTGGAACTAGTCAGTCATTTCAATTACCTTGTAACAATGATAGATTATCAGTTGTCTTTCCAGGAAAATGTCAGCTATATGTACAAAAAAAGGAGCCAGTGCCTCATTCTTCTCAGGAAACTGAGGAGTTTTCACAGCAGCCAGCATCCTTTGACCATGGGCTGCAAATCATTGATTGTGAGTGTTTTAAAATATAATTTTAAAGGCATTACGTCCTGGTTTGGAAACCTTTCAATTAAACAAAAGAAGAAACTGATGCAAATCATTAACGAGACCAGTAAGATCACTGGACAAAAACATCTGTCACTACATCAGCAAATACTAAACAAAAAAGCAATCCAGATTTATCAAGGCCCCACCCACCCTCTACCTTCTGCACTTTGGCTGCTGCCACCAGGACGTAGACTGATGGTTTTACTGGCCAAGGGCTACAGTAATTCCTTTATTCCATCAGTAGTGGCTTCTGAAATAAGGAACTGTTTTTGTTTTTTTACAGGATCTTCCCCAGTGCACAGACATGTATGTGACTTTTGGCACTTATATTTTATATATATGTTTCTTAACTTAATGACTCATTGAATGTGTTGTTTCACTGTTTTATTTATGTAGTGCTTTACCAGTTTTTTATTTATCTTTTCATCTAGCTTTAAGTCATTGTGTGTATTGTATATATGTATTTTTTCAGAGGCAAAGACAAATTACCATTTTTTAAAGATGAAATGGACAATAAAGTAGTCTGAGAGTCTGAGTAGTATTTTATTTTATTTTTTTTATCAACCTCAGGTCCTCTACCAGAGTCCTGGGAGCTTGAGGCTTCTGCGCAGTATCTTATCTGTTCCTAGGACTGCACTCTTCTGGTTGGAGATTTCTGATAGGTCTCCAGGTATCTGTTGGAGTCACTTCTCCAGTGTGGGGGACACGGCCCCCAGTGATCCAATGACTACTGGTACTACTTCACCTGATACTGCCTTCACCTTCCAGGCTTTCTCCAGCTCTTTCTTGAATCTTTGGTATTTCTCCATTTTCTCATGTTCCTTTTTCCTGATATTTCCATAGCTGGGGATGGCTACATCCATCACTACGACTTTCCTTTGCTACTTATCCATGATCACTATACACGGTTGGTTGGCCACCACCATTTTGTTGGTCTGTACCTGGAAGGCCCACATGAGCTTAGCCCTCTCATTCGCCATCACCTCGGGAGGTGGTAGGACTTGTTCATATCCATGGTACATCCCATGCAGAAGCTTGTCCTCCCATGATGGTTCCTCCATTTAATTCTCCTCCAGGTTCTATTGCCTGAGGCACTCACTCAGTACTTCATCCATTGGGGCCATAGTCCTGATGTATTCATGGAGCTTGGATGTTTCATCTCGGATAGTGCCTCTGATGCTTACTAGTCCTCGGCCTCTGTCTCTGTGCTCAGTGTTTAGTCTCTGGACACTGGATTTGGGGTGGAACCCTCCATGCATGGTGAATAGCTTCCATGTTTTAAAAACTGTGGTCTGAATTTCCTCCTTTGGCCAGCATATTATCCCAGCAGAGTATCTGATCACTGGCAGGGTATAGATGTTAATTACCCAGATCTTGTTCTTGCCATTGGGCTCACTTCTCAGGACTTGCCTTACTCGTTGCAGATACTTGTCTGTGGCAGCTTTCCTTGTGGAGTCTTTGTGGTTGCCATTTGCTTGTGGTATACCAAGGTACTTGTAGATCTCCTCAACTTCTGCTTTTCTGCCCTCTGGCAGTGTAATTCCTTCAGTATGGACTACCTTTCCTTTCTTTGTCACCGTTCAGCCACATTCTTCCAGTCTAAATGACCTTCCTGCTGTAGATCCTGGTGGTGTGGATCAGTGAGTCGATATCTTGCACACAATGTCCATTTATGTTCCCTTACGTACGTAAATAGTGGCATCCATTTCAAATGTCCTCATACTTCCATGCTTCTTTGGTGTTGCCATGGTTGTTACGTCAATTCCTCCACTAGTGGGCAGTGCTAAGTTCACTAGCACGAGCTAAAGTAAGTGTTAGACACTGTTTGGCAGTACAACTTGTGCAATTTCTATAGTTGTAATCGTCTTCATTCTTCTTATGCATTTTATCTCCCTTCCTGATCCTCTTCTTCTTCTCTTGTTTCTTTTGCTGGTCTCATGTCAACTATTCTGCTCAGCACTGTCCCTGCAATTTCTGGTGATATTGCTCCATCTTCTGTGTCAAGCTATAGAGAGCAAAGCTCCCTAAAAAATAGACCAAATTATGCACATAACCGATGCAAAGACAAACAAAACTGTCCATCTGTCTGCATATCCTTCTTCAAGCATAAATGGACCTTTAGTGTACAGCTTGATGTCATCCATGTAGAGGAGGTGACTGATGGTGGCCCCATTCCATTGATCAATTGACTGAGGGTGTTTGGTAATGACAAATAAGACCAATGAAAGCAGAATTAAAATTAATAAGTAAGTAAAATGGAAAGTTTAATAACTAAGTAAAAGGTAAAGATAGATTAATCTAAAAGTGTATAAATGAAGTAAAAATTAGTTATAAACTAAGCTAAAAAGGTAAGTCTTGAGCCTTTTATTAAAAACATCAATAGTTCTGCAGCCCTGAGGCCCTCAGGCAAGTTGTTTCATAGACAAACAGCCTATGCAACACCGTGATGATGGAATCATGCCTCGTCGTTAGTTTTAGTTCTTATTTTAGGAATGATTAACAGGCCGGTACCAGATTAGATTTAGGAAGAACAAAGAGCAGGGCGTTGCAATAAAATAAAAGCATGCTTCAGCATTGCATCTTTTGCTGCAACAGAGAGAAATGGGTGGACTCTGACGGTGTTTATAAGATGATAAAATCCTGTCTTTGGTACTTTTTTAATGTTTGGAATAAAAAATCCAGCTCAGAGTCAAAAAGGATTTCTCACACACTGAGAGGGTTTGCAATTCTGCAGTTTGGATGAAATTAGCTCTCTCTTGTCTTCAGGACTGATAAAGCGTCAGTTTGCTATAAAAAAAAATTCTCTTTCATTCATGACTTTATATCTAAAATACAGTTTAGAAGGACATTCACTGGCTTTAGGTCATCAGGAGACACTGTGATGTAAAGCTGTGTATCATCAGCATAGATGTGAAAATCAACCCTTGGGAGCCCCACATGTTATTTCATGGATTCTTGAGGAGCAGGTGTCCATACTTATATAAAACCATTGATCTGTTAGATAGGAATACAACCATTTAAGAACAGTACCTGAAAAGCCCACCAGTCTCTTCAAAAATTTGATGATCCACTGTATTTAAAGCAGAACCAGGACTAAAAGATTTTGTGCATCCAAATTACATCTTTAAAAGGGCCATCTCGGTACTGTGGTAAAGACAGCTTTTAATTTTAGGTAAATATCTACTATAGGCAATTTGTTGTTTTTTTGAGGAACCACACTTTTATTTCTATTTTTAGGTTTTAAAATAAAGAAAAATATAAAATTAAATACATGAGGATATACAGACATTCTTCTATGGGATGGAGATATTTGTGGAAAATGAAAGTCCATAGTTTCCAATACAATAACAAGAAAAATAGATCAATAAGTGCTCCTTACCTACAAAGCTATATTGGCCGATCAGAAAGTTTACAAAAACGATAGAGGTTATAAAAACAAAAAACAAAAAACAAAAGAGAGCTTCCAGCGAAATGATGTCGCTGCACTGAAAGGAAGAATCTTTCATCTGGACAAAAAACAAAAACAAGTCCTGCTAACCAGATAAATGCCAACATCTTGGCTACGTTTGCCATGTAAACAAAGGACTTAATGGCGCATATTGTGCCGGAAGTTACACAGATGGCGGTGCACAATTTGACGTGGCAAGCCAAAAATGCCAGTTATCCTGCCCATAGACAGCACAGCAACTCTGCATCCTGAAGGCGTTTGCTTAAACTTTGTTTTCAGTAAATCAAAATTGCATTTGCGTTTGGCTGATAGGCAAAGAACCAAAACTTACTAGCAGACGTCCATCTATATCTGAACCCTTCATCAACAGATCTGCAGGTTTACAGAATGTATCACTTACATGGTTAAAAAAAAAGTTTTTAACAACTTGAAAAGGACTTTATAAACATTTTTTTAACTTGTCCTGCCCAGCATTGTAGCAAACAGAATGATGGTCTGGTTGCTGTGTAGTGCCGAACAAATTTGCTTTGCCAAGAGGAGCTTTATTGGTATGAGGCTCCTTTTGATAAGCTGATTGATTTATTTACTTTGAATTATGGATCCATGTAATCTTGCTGGACCTGACCGGATGGGACAGAAAATGGAGGAAGACAGTAAAAAGAAGCAAAAGGGAAAGCAGAAAGAAGAAAGAGGAGACAACAGAAGTACCAGATACACACTCACAGAGAAAACAAAGCAAACAAAAAGAAACAAAGCATCTCTTAGTGTAAACCCACTGGACAACTCAGTGACTGTATCACCATGCAGAGGATGAGGACTGAGAAGTGATCAGAGATGAGGAGTGGTGGGTGAGATTGTGCAAATGTGACCAAGCCTCTACAGAGGCTAGGGCAGCCCAGAGACCCGGGCCATCAGCAGCAACCCGCAGAGCACGGGTTGTTTTTGTAAATTTCTTTCATACATAAGCCCTCTGGGTTGATGTAAAATCTATTTACTTTGCTCTGCCGGATTTACGCCAGGTGTCTGCGTCGTACGGCACCTGAAGGTCCGTGACGTCATGTGTCAACACACCGGCCCACACCGGCTAGCGTGATGCTACGGAGAAAGTCAGAAGAAAGCAAGGAAACTCCTATTTGGGATTTCTTTCATTATGACCATGTCAAAGATAAAAGTGCCTTGTAGAAGAAGCAGGTGGAACAATATGTGGAAAGAAAAACCACAAATCTGAAAGTCCATTTGAAAAGCTGCACAAGAAGGCTAACAAGGAGTACCTGGACCAGGTAGCCTCCCTGCCCCCCTCCCCGGAAAAAGAAGCTTCAGCCTGGCCAAGCAGCATGGGGAAGGAACTTGAGTCACAGACACACTGTCAGCTACACACGCATACAGAGTCTCGCACACGCACACGCACACACACACACACACACACATACATACATAAAACAAAGGCATTACAGACATTTAGAAATAGTAAAAGGTAGCAACACACAATCACAATAAAATCATAAATTACATTAAAATGATTAAAAGGAAGATAAATTAAAAAGCTAACATGCAGATTTTGTGCATAGATGCCTGAGAAAAGAAATGTTTTTAACCTGGATTTAAAAATGTCTACATTTGGCAAAAGTTTAATCTCCACTGGCAGTTTGTTCCACTTGTTTGCAGCATAACAGTTAAATGCTGCTTCTCCGTGTTTAGTCTGGACTCTGGGCTGGACAAGTTGAGTCTTTGGATCTAAGAGCTCTGCTAGGTTTATGTTCTCTGAACA
>JBAFTB010000005.1:3996396-4009845 GCA_037177355.1 Melanotaenia trifasciata
AGACTGTGTCTGCCTCCCTAACATGGGCTGGGAGAAGGTTCCATAAAACCGGGGCTTGGTAACTAAAGGCTCTTCCTATTCCGCAGAATATTTGTTTCTGCAGGAATTGTTCTCCATGTATTAATCATCCTTTCAAATAAACTAAAATAAAAAATAATTATTAAAACAAGAAACGTTATTATAACATGTTTGAAAATTTATTTACAATTCATTTACTTTCTTCTCGTAAATGATCTATGTTTTATTTAATTATTTCCGTGGTCTGAACACCGGTTGGTTGAGCTTGCAAAGCTTAGGTGGTGGTGTGATGGAGAAAAACACTAATACAACATTTTAAAAAATGTGAATAAATATTTTTTAAATAATAAAAATGATAAACCTTAATAAAATTGCAGTTTTTTTATATTTAAGCACAGTTTATTATACTTAAACTGACACACCAAAGCTAATTAATAATTAAAGACATCCTGTCAAACATTATGTTAAATTAAACTTATGATTTAAATGGAAGAATATCTAATAAAATCTAAATAATCAAGACTTCCTTTGATGCACTGATTAAAAAATGTAATTCTTTCCAAAACGTGAAGGCCACTTAAATTTTTTATTCACCTTGATATCAACAAAACACCATCTTTGCATCTCTGCCTGCATAAAAAGTCAAGGTCAAGCTGTGTTTAGTGTGTAGAGAGAGGTCTGATTTTCTGCGGGAAAATCGTGTGAATAACAACACGTCTGCATCCGTGTGAACCGACAACACTGACACCAACAGCACCGTCAGATCAAAGCTGCTCCGCGTTCACACCAACATTCACAAATGCACAGTCTGTAACAAGAACTCCCGCACAGCCAAACTGACCTTTGCATGCACAAAGCAGCACGGGCGCAACTAATCCAACCACATTAAGGCCTGGAGGAGCGTTAGGACATGGAGCTGGCAGGACAAGCTCATCAATAACCTTCCTAAAACATTCAGTTCAGTCACTGAGACTTCACGAACAAGTAAGGAGACGATCATGTTTCTGTACGTTGCTTCGGTCCTTTGTTCTGACGTGAGGGGATTTAAACTCATCTCTGAACAAATTTTTCTGTCAGTGTCATGCAAAGATATAGTAACCTCACTCTTTTTCAGATATAAGTAAAAGAATTAATTAACTATGCTTCAATTATAAATCGCATCCAAATAAAGGCCTTTGCTGCAGAACTGTGCAGCATCATTCCCTTAGAGACAATGCTGACAAATGGAGGTCTAGAAACAAAAGGGCTTTCAGAAGAGTGAAACTTAAAGAAGCCAGCATAAAAAGAAAAAGAGTGCGAAGGCCTGCCAGCAGAATCTGAAGGATTTAATAAACAACCTTGCATAGCAGACGTGTCTGCTATGTTAGAGGAACTTTTGTTGTGGCCGTGCTGCACACAGCTGCACCTTCATCCACTCTTTTCCCAGCTGTGTCACTGCCAGTAAGAATGACTGATCTGTTGTCACAATCCCACAACAAATAATGTTGCATGGCTGCGTTTCCTTTTTCCTCATATTTTCTTAATTTCTTTCAGGTGTCTGATGTGGAGCTGTTCATGGCTGATTCATGTCGGACTGTATTATTTTATTCACTAGTGAAGATACCCTCTGTTAACTGTGAGACGGAGCCAGGTGTCTCTTGTCTTCTGCTGGTTAATATTCTTTAATCTGAGTCAGAAATGTAGAGCGACAGCTGATGGGACAAGAAGCAAGAGAAAGGCAGCACAGGTCGGGTCCACATTATCCATCTTTCATGTGGTGCCGACTCATTTCAGCCCCGACAAGCAGTGTGTTGCTCATCCATTCAGTTCTGTCCAGGTGAAGTAATATTGTTAAGAAGTAAATGACTTGAGGTAGTGTTTAGCTCACCTGGTAGAGCATTAACAGAAGCTACAGCCCCCTCAGGAAGGCCAGCACAGGTTTAAATCCTGGCCTGGGGTGTTTTATCACAAGTCACCTCCTATCTCCCTGACTCCATCTCCTGTGCAGCTACTACTTAATAAAGGCCACTAGGACCCACAAAATCCTCAGTTTGAATTCATTATAAATAAGTTACTCACCATCTCTCCTCCAGTATTTTCTTAAAAAACTTTAGGGAAAAGAAATGATTTAAAACTCTTAGCGGACATGGATGCATCAGCACCTATCCAACATAAATACATCTAAGTTTTATAGAGAAGTTGACTGAGGGGTCATGACCCTTATGTCTGGTGAGGCATCCAGAGCATGTGGCAGGTGACATTTTTAAAAAGAATTTTCTGAATTATAAGAAATGCAAGCAAGCCGACAAATTAACCCTTTAAGACGGGTGGGATCATTCCCGATGTCGTGCACACTGGTGTTCCCATCAGGAGCGCCGGCGCAACGGTGACGGGAGCAACGTTAGGACCATCAGTCTGGAAAGGTCAATGCAGCGCTGCACGTTCCGGTCGGTCGCTGCTTCCTCGTCCGACAGTTCAGCTGCACCGACCAAAATACAGGAAAGAACCCGCGCAGGTGAAAAGTTTCCATCTGAAACATAAAAGCTAAGCATGGCTTCTGCACGGGGGGGTGGGGTCCACGGCTTTTTGGTAGCAGCATAACGACGAGCTTCAACTGAAATAGGTGAGGAACCACAGGTCTGTGATAATATAATTTCTCCAACGAGAAATTAGATTGTTGGTATCTGGTTTAACATTCTGCAACGTGCAAACACATTAACTTCACATTTTTAAAATGCTTATGTATAAATCATAGTTGTATCATGGTTTATGATTAAACACACAGGTTTAGCCCAAAAATCACTTTTGATGTTCATAAGGTCATGCTAACGCCAGTCTTTATCTAACAAGAATTTTAAATTAAATTAAATTAAATTAAATTAAATTAAATTAAATTAAATTAAATTAAATTAAATTAAATTAAATTAATTTAAATTAAATTAAATTAAATTAAATTAAATTAAATTAAATTAAATTAAATTAAATTAGTAAGGCTGCTGTCAGAAATGGCGCATGACAGCGTGACCTCATGTTTGTGGCTGGCAGGGACCGGGTAGAAGTTTGACGGCCTCCTTGTAACAACTATAAACGTTAAAGGTGAACATTATTTGTAATTATTAGCGATCTCCTGTGCACATATTCCAAACCACGAGACAGAATTCTGCAAATAATAATGAGTCTGTGGTTGAAATATTTCAGATGCTACGCGAGTAAAGAATGGGAGCTGAGGAAGGCTTCAAGACGCAGGAGGACAAGAGGTCAAGTAAAAGTCTGCGAACATTAACCCTTTAATGTCACTTGGTACAGCAGAAAATGAAAAGCTCTTTATTTTGGTGAGGTTACAGTAGCAGGAGCTAGAGCAGGTCATCCAGTAAGCAGAGGGTTGCCAGTTCAAACCCAGCTTCATCCTGCTCATGCTTTTGTTGTGCCGTTGGCAGGACCCACCTTGCCTCCAGTTTTAGCAGCACTGGTCAATGATTGTTTGGTGGTGGTCAGACCGGCGGCCATGCTTCCATCAGTCAGCTGTGGCTACACATGCAGCTTACTACCGCCAGAGGGATTAATAACCGATGCAGGTGAAGAGAAATCTAACCCTTTATTATTTGTATTATTATGACATTAAGTGGAAACGACGTCTCCTGAAGGAGGAAATCAACGAATGATTGTTTTTGTGTTGTAAGTACGAGCTCACTGAGTTGAATACATTTAAAAATAAGTGTGACAGACTTTCAATTTCTTACTGGGGATGCAGAAGAAGAAGAAGCTTTATTGTCGTTGTACAAGAATACCACAAAATTCTGTTTGGCAGCATGTCTATATAACAGCTACAAATTCACAATATTAAAAACTAATAAATAAAAATAAAATTATAGATGTAATAATTATTAAAATGCAGTTAAAATGTTACACATAAAAGAATAGTCGATATTAAAACTAATGCAAAAAATGATCACGGCTCACTTTTGGCTGGGAGGTAGTAGTGTGTGTGTGAATAGGTAGTAGTGTGTGTGTGTGTGTGTGTGTGTCATGGTTCATGCAGCAGTATCTTCACAGCCATGAGGAAAAAGCTGTGTTTAAGTCTACTGGTGCGGGCTCGTATGACTCTGCTGAACCTTCCCTCTGGAAGCAGGTATTGATCAATGTCAGTCAACAACATTAAAAAGAAAGAACAGAGCGTCTCGGTTAAAGTAGAGAAGACAGAAGCTTCGTGAGACTCTTCCTAAAATGACATATAAAGTGGCCTTTGGTTAGAAACACACACGATGTGTGTAGAATGAAAAGTATTCTGTTGTTCGTGTGAACCTTTTACAAGCTGCTGTGCTTCAGTCCACACAGCAGAGACATGGTCGCAGAAATATTCACATCTTTTATTTTGGATTCCAAAACAAAACAATACTAAAAACAAAACAAAACAAACAAAAACAACAACAAAAAAAAACAAAACAAAAAAAAAAAAAACAGAGGAACTTTCAATAAAAGGCCAACATTATTCCTACTTTCTGCATCCCAATCTCTTCCATGTTGCAGATTAACTTTAGAACTAAAATGCTTTTTTAAATAATCAGAGTTTAACAATCCCAGATTAAAATCCAGCAGCTTAGTATTTAAAAACAACCTACTGATGATGACAGCATGACAAAAGTGACATTTAATGTCAATAATGAAATGAAAGGAGTACTGTGTAACCCCTACATGTTAATACTGGGGGTGGCACACATCACAATCCAATTTTTACAACAAACAAAAAAACCTTAATGTAAATTTAATGTTTTGTTATTTTAGATATTATATTACTGAATACAATTCAATACAGTATGTGATAAACTGATCAGTGATTTAAGGCTTTACGACTTCAGACTGGGAACCAGCAGCTGGGACTGCTGGATCAGCTTCACCCCCCCTGCTGTAAGCCTGAAGTGGAATCAGGAAGTATAGAAAATGTATATTTGACGGGTGAGCAGCACTACGCCAGAAACTGACTGGCCTAGTTGCCAGATGCACCACTCCCATCCCCTACGTGTTCATATCGTTGCTTGTGAGCAGTGTCGACGGTCTACAGTCCGCCAGGAGATTGAACTCCTGGAAATTATTTGGACTGATAAACAAGGCCTGTTGAGATAAAAGTACAGCAGTGGTTCCCAACCTGTTTTCCTTGTGGACCCCCTCCATGCAAATACTAAAAAGCCATGGACCCCCTGTCCTTCTCGAGCTGAAACCATGCTGGTTTTATGCTTTCGAAAGTGAGATTTTCACCATAAACAACGCATTCTGGCCGAGTCCTGTCCTTCCACAAAGCCGAAGTTAAATTAACACATAGAGCCTTACTTTTGTCTTAAAATAGGGACAATATGTGCACATTAATCACAAAGGCTCTGAATGTTCAAAGCCTCGGGGACCCCCTGTCCTCTTCGAAGGACCCCCTTGAGGGGTCCCAGACCCCAGATTGAGAACTACTGAAATACAGACCTGGTGAGATGTTCCTGCAACAACAACACAGGACGAAGATGAAAAGTTTTTCTTCCTTCAGCCCTAACCTGTAAATAACGTTGCGATGTGATTACTTCATCTTTCCCTGAATTTTTATTGAAGATTTATAAACTTGCAGTGTGGTTCTTAACATACTTTAGATACATCATATTACAGTTCCATAAATGCTAGACTTGTGTATGAAAGAAAATAAATGAGTAAAAATCTGTTTTCCCTGTGCACACCCGCTGAAAATTAAATATGACCTGGTTTCCCCACATTAGCTTAAAGCTAATCTAGTGCTAGCATAGAACTAGATTAGCACTGCAACTGCAAACGTAACATGAGCAGTTGTACCTGCACAGGAAATTAATCTCTTCTAGAATGTATGTCTAGTATGTCAATATTTTGAAAGGATGATGGAAACTACTTTATTATTGGCTTCAAACTGGTGCAGTGATACTGGTGATATTGGCGATCCATGCAGGTCTGGAAAGATGTCTTCCTCCAGTGACCTGTCAATCACCTGAGGTGGGACCTGGGTGTTAAATCAGATTTCAGAGGTGGATGGTGCCCCCCTCTAGTTAAGGCCCTGGTCAGTGAGCGTTTCATGTTTGTCTCATTTGTCTCTCTGCTGGTCCTGTGATGGACTGGTGACCCTGGGATGGATGGATGGACGGACGGACGGACGGCCGGACGGAAAGTTACTTATTTGCCGAGTGAAATGACTTATTTCTTATCTAAAAAGAAAAACTAAAACTTAAAGAATGATTAAGAACTTGATTATACTATAATGAATCTAATTAATCAAAATCAAACCAAATTATAATTGTTCATGAATCATATCTAATCTCATATGTACCAAATCATCATTTAGGACACACACTTAGCAGTAGTATGTTATAAACAACATTAGAGAGAAAAGACTCTCGCTTCATCTGTGATGACAGTTTCATGATCAAAAAAGAAATCTGTAATATTTAGCAGACAAAACATGAGCCAGTAACTCAACCTCTGCTGTTTGACGTGCTGAGTGAGGATCAATGAGAATTTAATATTAGCAAAAAAGAGAAAATTAGTAATCTATATTGGCTTTAGTGTGAGGCATTAACATATTAGCAGTCTGAGGGACGTCTACTCCTTCGTTCACTGACTCATGGAAATATGATAAATATGTCCACCTTGGCAGGGCCAGTATCAGCTGATCTGCAACACTCGGCAGCTCAAACCCACGTTCCACTCGTTTTCCACAACACAAACCATAAAGCCCCCACAGCAGCCTCGTCTTTTCTTACAGCGTAGCTCAGGAGAAAAGCTCAGTCGGCCAGAAGAAAGAAAGTTAGCGTTTCACTCCCTGGCTTCCCCGAGGAACCAGAGAAAAAGACACACACACACACACACACTCACACACAAACGGCTTTGATTGGTCATCAAGAATAGATGAATCAGCTACATTTACCATGAATGAAACAGAAGCAGCGGAGCTCAGGATGGAGGAACACACAGCAGAGTAGAGCTGAAGCTAGAAAATGTCAAATAGAACTCACACATTAGGATTTTTAAAGGCAACTGAGGAGATGAAAATTATTTTAAAGCATCAAAATGGAGTCATTTTATCATTTTAGGGAAAAAGTTCGGGCTGCTTTGGACCATGTTGTAAAGTTGAGCTGAGATTTCTTAAATTCAGAGGAAACATTTCTCAACAAATTACAGTCACGACTGCTTCTCACAGAATCATAAATATTTGTATTTCTAAGCAATTCTAAGTATTAAAAAAAGTAAAACAACATAAAACCTTTTCAGTGTTTTAGATCATGCGGTGGAAAGTTAACTGTTAATGTCCCAGAGACAAACTCTGATCTAAACAACTGCTTAAAAGCAGCTTTTCACTAATAATATTTTTGGTTTGTTGCATTTAGAATTATATTTTGCTGTTTGAGAACTTTGTAGCTGCAACTTTAAAAAATAAGAATTTATAAAATCAATCATTTTTACCGCTGCATTGTTGATCTTCTACGCTGCAAACTACTCACATTAAACTGTGGTCGGTGCAGGATTTTCTGTATAAATACATGCACTGTTAACAGTCTCATAGCAGGCTATGCCATGGAAAAATAACAGATCAATACTGACAATAATTTACAATTACCAGTGTTATTTGAGAATAAACAGCAAGTAGAAAAGGAAAGAAAGAACTTTGGTTGCAACATTCCTGAAGATACGGAGGTGAAGCTAAAAAAATTTTATCTAACATTTTTAATTGAGATTTTTCTCGAAGGATTTTCTCGCCTTTAATATATTATCGTTGTGGTGGTTTGTAGACAGGAACGGGAGGTCAGCGGGAGGAGGTAGGGGGTCCCTGGCCAGTCCAACCTGCCGGCTGCAGCCGCTCAACCGGTTGAGCTAAACGCCGCCACGACTTTAACACAGCAGCTCTGCTCCAGCTAGTCTCACCTGAACTACAGCAACGGAAAGAAAATGACGTTAATCTGATCCCCTGGTGACGGTGTGTGTCATGTACACACACACACAAGCTGTCTTACTGGGATATTGCCTTCGTCTCCATTCACTGCAGTCTAACCTCAACCATCAGCAGTCATGCCTGGCTCTGCCTTCGACCTAACCTCAACTCCACCTCAGCAGATATGACGCTCCTCCTTGTTAGGACCGCTCTTCGGTCTCCAGCTGTACCGGTCCAAACACGGTCAGGAACCACAGAAGCACATTAAGCTTTCTCTACGCCAACCAACATGGCAACAGACAGTCTGAGGTTGAGGTGACTAAATACGGGAGCAAAGCTCTGCAAATCTCACCTTTAGACTAATTTCTCCTCAGTGAGCATGTCTAACACCCTGCAGGTCGGGGAAGAAAGGTCCTCTCCAGAGTCCGAGCTGGGCTCACCTCGTCTGGTCTGCTGTAGGAACACGGTGATGCTTCATGTCAGAGGACGAGCAGCGGAGATTTAGAAGCATCTTTGGATATAAATAACTCAGTCCAAGAAATGAAAACACTATTCATATTTCCATATAAATTTTACACCAAAATAACTAAAATAAGTAAAGAAGCTGCAGAAACGTTGCAGGTTGGTCTGACAGATTCTCTCGTGTTATATTTTACATGATATTATATCTGATGTGTTCACTGGGTCTGTTCTCATCTGCATTTACTCTTTTTCTCATGTTTGCTTCTATTTTGATTTGTCTTTCTTTGCAGTTAGCGAGTGATTTAGCAGTTTGACTTAGAGATAATAAAATATAGATTACACCATACAATAAAAAGGAAGAATTATTAAATATAAATGCAGTCAGAAAAACACGCCAAGAGAATGTCAGGGAATGAAAAAGTATTTGCTTTTATTTAGTGAACACACGTTAACGCATCCAATTTAAATTCAGATTACTTTCTCAGATTGGTGAGAAGTGCCTTTTGATAATTAAATGAAAATGAGCTGAGACACGAGATAGAATAATTTGATCTCTTTCTTTTTCCTTATCACTGGATATTTAACTAAGTAAATTATGGGAAATGAGAAGGGAAAAGAAACATGAAAGTTTAGCTAAATGAAACTGAGGTTTTAGCTCCTCTATTGTGGAGGCACACCGTTTACAGCTCCAGGTAGGAGTGTGTATTTTACTTCACATTATTAAAACATCATTTTACACAAATTCCAGGAAGAAATTCACAAAAAAAATAAATAAATAAAAACAGAAAGTACATTACACATCAGCCATAATGGGAACCTTCAGAAGTCGTTAACCGTGGACGGTGTGTGTGAATGCGTGGATGATTGGGCTGAACAGTAAGCTGACACAGCTGCCGGACCAATCACAGCCGCTTCCCTCACGATGCAGATCCAACACCCTCAAAGCCAAGATGACGCTTTCCATCATCTTAATGAAAGGATGAAGGAGTAGGTTGCTGTGCCCTTGTGGCAGAAATGCCAGAGTTTTACAGTAAGTATCCCACAGAAGCTTCCATTTATGAGGAAGAGTGCGGCACTAGAGACCGAGGACACGCGTGATTTCATTTAGAGCCCACAGGACATGAAAATGCAGGACAAAATGTCAGTTCACTACAAGTAGTCACAGCAGCAGGCAGGCTGGAGGGAAATGTTACGGAGAGCACGGCTTTAAATGTACGACTGTGAAGCTCAAGTGTGTGTGTGCGTGTGTGTGTGTGTGAGAGGAAAGACGAGAGAATTATTTCTCATTACAATGTGAATTTTTCTACTTATTATTTTTGAAAACAACTCCTTTACAACCGTGACACACACTTCATACACACACCCTCAACGTTTATTCCTCAGGTTTTAACGGAATTTTAGTGGGTTGAGATTTGGAGAAACATTTTTTATTGAAGTCATTCAGTTTACAAGAACTTGTCCCAGTTCCTGTCGGCTAGGAGGAAGCCTCAGATTCCTTTATTCTTTTTATTATGTTCAAGCCACTCAGGAAGAAGTCTTTCTTCTCTAGTCTGACCTTTAATTTTGCCTCCAGATAAGATGAAACAGAGAGAGAAGAAGAAGAAAGACAGATGCAGAATAAAAGTCATTTTCCTGCTTTTAGCTTGCTCAGATTATCTCCTCCTGTCTACCATAAAACGCCAGGATCTTTAGAAAGAAAAGAACAATCCAAACCTGGAGGACGTCATGTTTAACTTTCAGAAAGCTGTCAGTTTAATTCATCTGGCGTTTAATAAAGATTGTTACTGGGCTGTTTTATGAGCTGGCATCTTTTAGAGGAGACCAGCAGAACCCACCGCCTGCTGTCCCAGTCCGCTAGATTTATTTTCATGAAGAGAAATGTCAGCGTTCCTACCTGTCAGGTGTTTAGAGCTGGACGAGGGGACGCTTGTTTTTAACCTCGGCCGATTATTTTCTTCCACTTTTATGCCAGAAAAAACTTCCTCCACTTGCTCATCTTGCAGGTATCTATTTTAATCCTGACACAGGAAAAAGACCAACATGAGAAAATCTTTCTGAAGTTCTTTCAGCTTCCTGCAGATTTTCCTCCAGAACAACCAAACGGAACCGCTTCGCTTCTTCCAGCAGGGTTTTTTTTCTTTAGTTTATTTAAGAGTTAATAAAATAAATGTAAAAAATAAAGCTCCGAAGCGCACAGGAGGACAAAAACGCGTCCAAGGCAGCGAGGCGCGCGCAGCTGACGGAACAACGCACGTGAGGGAACCAAGTGTCGGTGATGGCCCAGAAGAAACGCTCCTGTGTGCCGGTTAAACTAACACAGAGTTCACCAAGCTGCTCAACAGCTTTTCTTCTCCTCCTCCGTCCTTCACTCTTTCCTCGAGACTAACCGGTCGCCAGCGCGTGCGGCACTGATTAAAGAGTCTGTTGTGCCAGAAGTGGAAAAGACAGAGAGAAGAGAGAGAGAGAGCGCGAGCTCGGACGAAGCGGAGAAACAAGACTGTCCTGTGGAACAGCTCCTCTCATCAAGCCGGCGCGAGCTCCTCTCCTCCCGGTGAACAGATGACGATACCCCGCGCGAGCCCGAGACGGAGGACTGGGGATCCCCTGCTGCGGCCAATCCTGACGTCCCAACCAGCGCGCGCGCCTGCATGAGCGCACGGAGGATCAGTCGGGGTGGTTATTGAGGGGTGGAGGGGGGTGGGGGGGTCAGCCGCGACTTTGAACTGTGTCCCGGCCGTGACAGGTGACGGCAGCACGAGCGCGTAGAAGAAAACGCACCTGGTTTAATGAGGAGCTACTTGTCTCTGCAGCTTTCAGTCACATTTATGAAACGAAGGTAAACCAGCGGGCACGCGGATGCGCGCGCAGTCAGAATACAAATACAGAATTAGGATGAACAACACACCCGTTACAATAAACATCTGGGAATTTTAAAGCTTTTACATTTAAACCATTTCTTACTCTCTCTGCATCATCACTGCTGACTTTCCTGAAGCGGAGCACGTGCTTCATGAAATGTTTTTCCTCAGATTCAAATTTCTCTCTTTTTTTTAACACTCAAACAATATTTTGCGTAATATTTTTTGGAGTCCTGCAGGATATTCTCAGGATTCGCAGGATGACTCGGCTGAGCCATGAGGAAATGGTCTGTTCTTCAGAGAAAATCAATATTTCCACACAGAAATGAGCTTTTATTTAAATCATCGCTTCATATTTCAGTGTGTAGATGTCATGGACTTTTTTTTCAAGAAAAATATGCACACAGCTGCTATTGAGCTTCGCTTGTAGTTCAAAGAACAGAAACAAATGTTTAATCTGTGATGCGTCTGCTTGGAACTTGTTATCCTCACTTATTGGTTTGTTGGCAGAAACAAAGGGAGACGCATTGAAGCTCTGGAGGCCACACAGCCTGACGATGTTCAGCCAACACTTTAAAATGGCTTTTAAATGTCATCAAAAACCAGTGCTAAAATTATGAGATGTTAAATTACGAGGTTTGTTGTATTAAAGAGAGTCCACTGACCTCTCTGCTGATGACAGATTAATCCATTGGGCCGAGGGTAACTAACTAACTAAATAAATCAATAAATATAAATCCCCAGTGATTTATATTCTATTTACCAGGTGATAAAACACTTGAACTTATTTTTTTTTTTTAACAAACTTTATTATTTAGAATAAGAATATTAACTGTAACATATTCACTAACTATTGACTTTTCTAGTATTTTTTTAGTATATCTACTGTATATAAGACCTGGCCTGGGGACCAAAATCAGCCCTCCAGAAGGTCCAATCTGGCCTGCAGTAATGTGTCCAGGTGAGGTTTCATGTTTCAGAATGTTTCCAGGGCAGAGGAGAAATTGTTCCATCTTTTCCATCTTTCTGACTTAATAGTCATGACTTCAGTTTGTATGATGAGGTGAGTCAGTTCAGGAGGTCAGGATTACCACACACATGTGGAAATGCACATGCATGCACATGTAAAATAACTTCCAGACCTGCAAAAGTTCCTCTGATCATCATGTGAACGTTGGAATGGATGTGGAAACGTTAAATCAAGGCAAAATATTAAAACTTCAGATGTTTTTCTCCAGAAATTTCAGGTTGCTCATAATATTTTCTAAAAGGATCATTAAATGTTATTAATATGTTTATAATGTACCTGGACGTCTTTACACCAGATCAAAAGAACATAATTTTTTTTTTATTTTATTTCTAGGGTATTATGCTGTTATGTTACTGGTCGGCCCACTGGAGATCAGATTGAGCTGAATGTGGCCTCTGAACTAAAAAGAGTGTGATAGCCCGGATTCAGATGCTCCTGATCAGCCTCTCGTCAAAGACCAGTAATCAGTTAACAGCTGCAACACCTCGGTCGTCCTAGCTCATAACTCTATGACAAAACCTCTCCCTCGTAGGACGTCATTTCTCTGCAGAAGTCAGCGGGTGTTGGTGGCTTTTTGACCAATGTGAAATGAGCTTGTCACACACATTTCCTGGTAAATCTACATACATACGTGTAGATGTGATAATCCCACAGAACACGGGACTGAATTTGAATGGAAACGACTGTTGTTGTTTGTAAATGGACCAAATCTATTTGTTGGAGGTGATCAGTGTTCATTCCTGTTTCTTTTCTTTTTTATAATTATTATTTTTCATATGATGTCCCAGAGGCAAACTGAAAAAGGGCCATTTCACTTTTTTTTGTGGATGATTTCCAGCAGCACTTTAACATGTGTTTACCATTTTATGATAGAATATCCATTTACTTTGTGTCAGGTTTCCATGACCTGAGAATGTTTGTCTTTTTCACCATCGAGTTGCAGCAGAGAGAGGCCCACACCACATCCCAGCCATCCCATCCAAAGGTCTGGAATCTGCATGGACACGCCACCCCCCAGGGAAGACCTCGTCAGCCTGGTGTGTGTTCACTCCAGAGATGGAAAATGTCTTTATGAGACAAGGCTCATCCACACATTTGCTTTGTCTATCTATCTATCTATCTATCTATCTATCTATCTATCTATCTATCTATCTATCTATCTATCTATCTATCTA
>JBAFTB010000005.1:4042237-4067242 GCA_037177355.1 Melanotaenia trifasciata
CATCCATCCATCCATCCATCCATCCATCCATCCATCCATCCATCCATCCATCCATCCATCCATCCATCCGTCCACCCGTCCATCCATCCATCCATCCGTCCGTCCATCCATCCATCCATCCATCCATCCATTCGTCCACCCGTCCATCCATCCATCCATCCGTCCAACCAACCACCCGTCCAGCCGTCCATCCATACATTAATCCAATAAATCAAGGAAAGGGCAGAACAACAGTTTAATTCTTGCTGTCCTGATTTTTTTTTCTTTTGATAATATACCAAATGTGTTGAATGTTATTTTTTGTCTGTGGACAGGGAAATTTCTTATTCTTCATTTGCATGAAGGCTCTTCAGTGCACCAGGAAGTTTTTCACCATTTCCTTTTGAGAAACATTTCTCAATATATTAGCTTTACTTAGTCAGTGACCTTCTGATTTACCTTAAATAACACATTTTAATGCAACACATTAGGTGTACATCGTTAAATTCCTGGTATTTGCTGAAGACACAGTCCCAGTTAAGCAACTTCTTTTCATATATTTTCCTAGTTCTTCTTTTAGGAACATTTCAAGTTGTGTCTTACACATTTATTTAAAAATATCATCTAAACGAGACTTTCAACCTCCCTACATTTTTTACTATCCATTCTTCCTATATAGATATTAATAGTCAAAGTACCTTTTTTAAAACATTTTTTGATGAAGAAATTAAACAAAACCTTTAATCCATCAGGAGAGTTCCCTAAGACCCCCCCCCCCCCCCTGGCTCTTTCAGGACTGAACATTTAGACTGAATTCCTTCTAGATGTTTCACCTGTCATCTGTAATTATGTAGATCTGTAAAAGACTTAAAGAACCAGACAGAGAGGCTTTGTTGCTTTCTACTTAAGCTGTTAAGACGTGACATTTTTAATTGTCATCAGATTACCCCCCTTAACACACTCTCACCCCGCCATGCAAATTTAATAGGAAGCCAGTGGCGAAGAAATTATTGAAACACAACATTTAAGTAAAGGTATAAATATAAGTAACAGTACCACTTTTTACTTGAGCAGAAGTAAGTGCTTGTTTTTAAACAGACTTAAAGTATTAAAAGTAAAAGTACTTACTAAATGTACTGGCTAATGCAGCTATTTACAATATCATGAGGTTTGTTGACTGTATGTAAATGTTAACTCATCAATATTATGGGCTGGGAAATATTAATGATACAGATGATGTTACTGGGAACACTGGAAAAGTCTCCTATCACTTATTCGACAGGTTATTGTTTTTATTGTTTACCCTTTGTGACATAGTTTACATATGAACTTATGATTTTTTTAAAATCAGAATGAGGTTTTTTTTTACGGCTGGCCTGCAGAGTAAAAAGTCATTTAAGTGAAGAAAATAAATAAATAAAAAAAAAAAAAATACAAAAAAAAAACAAAAAAAACTCACCCAGGCCACCACAGCTCATATACTGCACACATATGCTCACACACATGCAAGCTAATTTCCCTGATTACCTGTCCTTATTATAGTTTATTTGGGTTGCCATGTTTTAACCTTGCATGATTTTATTGTGTGTGGATTTTAATTAGTTTTATCTGTATTAGTGTGGTCATCTAAACTTGACTGAGGACTGCTAATCTCAGTAATGCCTCTGCAACCCTGTAGTTTTACATTGAACAAAGGACAATTATGAGGCTTTTTATTAGCTGAGTGGAAACAGCAGAGGATGAAAAAAAAAGCAAAATAAGAAAGGTGGATGTGCTGGGAGGACAGAGCTGCTGCAGGGTGCATCTGAAGGAACGGATGCATGTTGCGACCAGGTGCATCTAAAGAAACAGTTGTACAGTGCAAACAGGTGCGTCTGAATGTGCTGCACAAACTACAAGCAGAAGACAGAAGGTGGTGTGTGGGGTCGGAACAGACAGACAACCGCTATAAGTAAAGGAATTGAAAATAGCTTGTGCTCGTTACAAGTGCATTGTCTCTTCTCCTAAGATATTGCACCGCCTTAGCTGTGCTTTTCTTTTCCCCCACAATGGCTCACTTCAGGCATCAACTGACGGCAAGGTTGTACCCAAATGACCTACATTTCCTTCTTCTAGAAACATAAGGATTTAATTATATTTAGGTTTTAGAAGGAATAACTTTGAACATTTTTTTTTCTTTTTTTATAAGCCCGGTTGCTGCAGTTACCAAGTTCGGGAATTCAGGTTTTATGGTTTCTTTGTTCCCTGCCTCATGTTCTTATTGATACAGGGCAATTTAAAATTGTTGATGTTTTTTTTTTTTTTTTTTTTCCTTTTTTTTTTCCTTTTTTTCTCTTTTTTTCCTTTTTTTCCCTCCTTTTTTAAAATTGTTGATGTTAACAGTGGAAACTATTTTTTAGCTGCTATTTTAAAGGACCGCCGCGCACTATTTGGCATTTTTGGCAGGATACCAGCTTTACTGTTAAAAATGGATTCAGCTCTGAGTAGCGCAAACCCCCAGTGACTGCATAATTTGTTTTCCCATTGTCTATGGGGGCTGCTTGGATTCCCAAATTTAAAATTAAATTTACAGAATGGAGCAGTAAGATGGAGGCTAAGATGGAGGTTGATTGGAGAAATGAGTAGGGAAGTAGCTAGCTGACTTTGATTTAGGCGCCTTAGAAGGAGAAGCTAGGGGACAGTCAAGGGGACAAAAATACTGTACATAATATACTGGGAATTTTACAGAAGTTGTTTACCAACCCTGCTAAAAGAGCATAGCTTCAAGCTAGATTTTTTTTTACTTGCAGACAGTGAGCTGAAGAAAGCCTTGGCACTTTACTGCAAGAACTCTTTTCAGATGGGAAGAGTGGCATGAATGTTGTTCTGGGGACAGTGAGGCCCTTCTGCTGGATTAGCAAATGGTTGTCTCACAACCAGGACCTGGGAAACAGAAACTGAGCAGAAGGATGAGGTGCAATGAAGACATGACCTTCTCGAACACCTGCAAAGAAGCATGGGCCCCAGAACAGGAGCTACAAGATGACCAGACTGCCATTTCTTCCCAGAGAGACACGGTCTGAACCCCAAAGAGCACAGCCACAACAACCAGTAGGAAACTGAAGAGTCAGCTACAGGCCAAGCTTCAAGCAGAGCTGATTGCAGAAATGAGTAGGGAAATTGGAACAAATGGCCATGTCAGCCAACCTCAGGGAGTGAGGTCACATCTTTCTGCAAAGGAAGCCTCTCCAGCCCTGAAACCTCCAAGGACCATAGTACAAGTCCGAGCAAGACAACAAGTCAACATAGCAATGCCATCCAACAAGTAGGACAGACAAGGCTGACCAATCTGCCAAGAATGTGGTGCCGCAAGGCATGTCCAACGCAGCTGCCCCTGGAGATCCCAGGATCTCCCCTGCAGTTGAGGGACTAAGCCGTAGTGGTGGTTACACAAGATGAGCTCACAACAATTCAGTCACAGTCTGCCTTGGTTGGTGAGTGCCCTGATGTCATGGTCAAAATTAATGCATGTTCTATACCTTATGTGCTTGATACAGGCTCCCAAGTTGCAATGCTGAGCAAAAGTTTGTTTGCCAAGTACCTGGAAGGGCGTGGATGTGACAAGTCCTGGCTGGGTCCCTTGGTTGACACTATGCGCTGCTAATGGCCTGAATATCCCCTACATTGGCTACACCCTGGTTGACTGTACAGTAGGGAAATTGCACATTCCTCAAAAAGGTGTCGTAATTGTTGATGGGGACTGTCCAGGGCAAACCAAGGGCATTCTGGGCATGAACATAATTTGAGCTGTGTGGTTGGGTCTCACTCAGGGGAATCTTTCAGGGTTGTCAGCTTTTAAAACCACATGCTACCTCTGGAATGGCATGAACTCTTTGGCATTTGTAGAAGGTAGCATGTCGCAGCTAGCAGCCCTCCTCCACCATATCAGGGCGTGGCAAAATTGCCACGACAGCAACCGGTTACTATCCCAGCCTACTTGGAGAGGATAACGGTGTCAGAAACTGACGTCAGATCGCAGGCGTGAGCTCTGAACTCAGCACTGCCCACTAGTGGAGGAACTGACTTAATAACCATGGCAATGCAAAACACATGTAAGTATGAGGACGGTGACATATAAGAACGTTTTAAACAGACTCTGCTATTTATGTACATAACGCTGGGCTTATACCAAACAATTTTCACAGTTGCAGACTAAAAACAGAAGTCTTTAGGAAATCTAGGAGTCTTACTGGAGTCACAGCGCTCCTGTCATCTCAGTCGTTAGGTTTAAGTTGTTTTATGTCAGTCTTTCCTAGTCCTGGGTCTGCAACAATATCTAATGTGTTTGATATTATCGCAAGTTGCAGTGACGTAACACAATCAACCAACAAAAGCCCTGACAAAAGCCGAAACAAGAATCCTGACTGTCAGAACAACGGCTGGAAAACAAAAAAAAAGAACAAGAAGCGGTGATGAAATGTTGTAGGTGGACCATCCAGAAAGAGGAGCAGATGTTATTAAGAAGTAAATGTCTGCTGTGGATAATTTGTGTGTCACAGTATAATGATCTAACAAATGAAAGAAGAATTAAAAACTCATTCATCTCTCCAGATTCTGATGAGTCGGTGTAACACCTGGTGGAGATACAGAGCCACACCTAATAATGATGTGTAATTCCTTATTGATCCTGGAGGGAAACTCTCCCCTTGTTTGCTTTGCTGTGGGCAGATCAGCCCTGTTCCATATCAACTGTCCAACATCACAAAAAAAGGCTAAAATAATCTAGTTGCAGTTGTGTAAATAGTGATTCACAGTCTTTGTCAAACCTCAGTCTGAGACTAAACATTTGTCTTTAGATGTGAGCAGATGTGAGCTGGTATTTTTCTAGAGTAAAGTCTTCTGATGTAAGCCCAGCATAATGGAGCAGAAATGGGCTTACAGTGTCCTCAAGCAACAAGAAATCTCACGTTGCCCTCAGTTAGTTCCTCACATGTCAGCTGTTTTAGATAAAAGCACCCTCAAAATAACTGGGTGTAAAAACTTCAACAGCTGAAGAGTCAAACTGATATTGATAACGTGGAAGCCTATGTCTAATACATCTCATAATATCAATATGTTCCTCTCCATTATCAATTTTCTGCTTAAATTAAAAAGAAATTTTAAAAATATGTGTATTTTGGAAAAAACAAGAATTAATATAAATGTTTATAATCAGCTTTCCTTTGAATGTGATGCAGTTAGAATGAAACTTGTCCATGTGGGCTTTTCCTGTCTTGGCCTTTCTCATGACATTTTTCAGAGGACAAAATTTCAACTCATTAAGTCTCAGGATATTACCTCGAAGCACCGAATCATTGTGACCTTGTTTACCTTTGTGGAATATTTTATGAGTCAATGTGAATCAGTTCTTCTGCAACGGAAAATAAAATTAGTTGTAGCTTAATTTATTTCCACTCTCAATTACTGTGTATCTTTGGCAAATAATTTTGTAAATTTAGTAAATAATTAAAAGGGCAATTTGGATGAAGCTATTACCTGTGATTGGTCATGAAACCAAACCAAACTCAGGTAAAGGTGACCATCTGTACAAGGAATTTTCTGATATAGTTTCTGATATAGCGGCATAAATCTCTTATGAAATCAGTATAGATATACTGGTTTAGAGAAATCCTGTCATGGATTTAGGCTCCACATCATCTTCTATTTTACTTGACAACACTCTTGTCCTTCGGTCAGCTTTACATATCACCTTAACTTGGTTTTGTTTTGTTACTTCAGTAACATTTGTTTTAACTTGCTCCGTGCCTCTTGTAAGTTTATGACTAGGGCTGTAAAATGAATGGATACTAAGTGGAAAATTAGTTGAAAATTGAAAATATAATAACATTATTTACACTGAACAAAAATATAAACACAACACTTTGGTTTTTGCTCCCATTTTTCATGGGCTGAACTCAAAGATCCTAGACTTTTTCTATGGACACAAAAGGCCTTTTTTTCCTTAAATATTGTTCACAAATTTCTCTAAACCTGTGTTTGTGAGCATGTCTCCTTTACCGTAATAATTCATCCACCTCACAGGTGTGGCATATTAAGATTAGAGAGCATGATTATTGCACACGTGTGCCTTAGGCTGCCCACAACAATGCCACATAAAAATGTGCAGTTTTACTGAACTGGGGGAGGGCGCTTTCAGAAAACTCAGTATCATTTACCAAAAGCATTGCAACATCTCCTTCACATAGAGTTGATCAGGTTGTTGACTGTGACCTGTGGAATGTTGGTCCACTCCACGTCAATGGCTATTGGAAGTCGCTGGATTTTGGGAGGAGTCTTGGATCTTCGATTTCAGCCCATGAAAAATAGGAAGAAAAGTATTACGTTTATAGTTTTATTCATTATATCAAGTGAAAGAGGTCAAATTCCAGATTAATAATTCAATATCTGGCCCATGTCAAAGCAGATTACCATTATAAAGAACCCATTTCCTCTGCTATTAAAAAAACAAACAAAAAAACAAACAAAAAAAAAACTCTTTATGCCAACTCTTACAGTTGGATCCAGCTGATTTCAGCTTTGATGGATTTAACACAAAATACAACATTTCATTTATTAATAGCAAAGTCAGCCTAGTCCTTTTAACCAATGATCAGACTTCATAATCAATATACTGAGGCTGAGATTAGTTAATCAAACAACCATTGTGGTCGTGGTCCTGGCTCAGCTGTGGGAAGGAGAGTGAAGCGATGGAACCAGGAGCAACAGGTAACGCAGAGGGACAAAGCTGCAATGCACGTCTAATCCTAAAACTCTTTATCTGCAGTAGCGTGCTGGGGACTCGGACAGAAGGATGAGGACCGAGGAGAGACGTATGCCTGTGTTGGTGCACAAACAAAGTGTGTTAAACGCACTGAGTTGGGGTGGCTGCTGTTAACCCTGACGTAGCAAGATCGCTACAATCAGTAACTCACATGCAGAGGTACTTTTACACAAGTTAATATTAGAGAAAGGACACTAGAGCTCAACAAAAATGATCCAGATTCATTTTTTGCACCTTACTTTAATTCTGTAAAACATCAAGAAGACATCTGCAGCAGATAAAAACCCAACAGACGAAAATACTGTCTGTAAAATGTAATTGTGATTTACTACACTTTGTAAGGATGGATCAGAGTCAGACTGAGTTTTTAATCCAGCTGTAGACGGTGCCTCCAGAGGCACAGGACAAGCAGGAACACATGCACCGGTAGTTGCAGCAATGTTGCTGGAATCATCCAAACTGCAAACTGTTTGATTCCTGGCAGCGTGACACCTTTAACATGTTCCTTTCTTCATGTTAATATGCAACCACTTTCTAATGCCAATTGTACAGAGGTATCAGTCTACTACTACATCACTGAAGCTAGTCAACTTTACACCTCATTATGTTTTTTAAGTTATTGTGAGATTTGGTGATTAAACACACAAAGATTAAAGATACTGACACACAATCAACTTGCAAATATCTTGAGAAATACTTTCTCAGTGCCAAAAAGCACATGTAGGAACTGAATCTAATTATGAGCATTTAGTACCACTAGAAAAATAAATTAAAATGCTATATTAAATATACACTAAATATATTAATTAAATGAAAAGGCTAGTTCCTGGATTTGAGGGTCTGATTTGTGAATTGTCAGGCCTTGCCCTCTGGGGAACCCATACTGTATAGCATCAGGTCTGACTTCTGTCACATGGAGACCTGGTTTAAGAAAAATGTGCCATTAATCAGTTGCTGGCCTAATTCTAGATAGCCACAGCAATGTTCCTAAGTCAATGTTAGAGAGGAAACACCTTAATATGTTTTGTTAAAACAAACCTTTAGCTCAGATAATGAAAGTGGAGTACACATAATCTGTTTGAAGAATTCCAGTCGGAATTTAGATCTCATCATATTCCAGTCAGACCTGGTGAAAGTTACCAATGGTCTCATGGCCTCAGTTAAAGGACTTCTGTCTGGACTCATCTTGTAGATCTCAGAGCTGCATCAACACCATTGATCACTATATTATGTTACAGTGGCTTCAACATGCTGTTGGGATTAAAGGAACTGCACCAGGCTGGTTTAAGTCATATTTATCTGATAGATTTCACTTTGTTGTAAATGTTATCTAAATAATAAGTCTTTCTCTCACACCAGAGTAAGTTAATGGTAAATTAACTTATATGGCACTTTTCTAGTCATGTTGACCACTCAAAGCGCTTTTACAGCACATGTCAAATTCACATACACTCGTACAGAACTTTTGTCATTTATACTATGTGCTTTGCTCTATGACACACATACTGATACTCCATTAGACACATCAGGAAGCAACATGGACCAGTACTTCATGTTATACATGCTTCCTTTAGGTAATATCATTAGACAGCATAGTATAAACTTTCATTTCTATGCAGATGATACTCAGATTTACTTATTTGTGAATCCTGATGAAACCAGTTAATTTGTTAAATTACAAAGATGTCTTAAAGACAAAGACCTGACTGACTCTGAATCTTCTCCTTTTAAATTCAGACAAGACTCAGGTTGTCATCTTTTGGCCTAAAAAACTCAGGACAAGATTGTCTATAAAACAGATTTCTAGAACAGCCATCTTCCACCTGTGTAATATTGCAAAAATAAAATGCAAGAAAACTAGTCTATGCCCTCCTACTTCCAGTCTGGACTACTGCAATTCCTCATTATTGTTCTGTTCCAAATATGCCCTGAAAAGTCTTCAGCTGATCTAAAATGCTGCAGTGACGTTTCTGATAAGAACTAGCAGGAGAGATAATGTTTCTCCAGTTATAGCTTCTCTTCATTGGCTCCTTGTTAAATCCAGGATAGAATTTAAACTTCTTCTCCTCACATATAAAGCTTTCCATGACCAGGCTCCATTGTATATCAAAGACCTCATAGTTCCATATATTCCCATCAGAGCTCTTGGCTCTCAGACTGCAGGTCTACTTGTGGTTCCAGAGTCTCTAAGAGTCCAATGGGAGACAGAACCTTCGGCTATCAGGCCCCTGCCTTATGGAACCAGCTCCCAGTTTGGGTAGACACCCTCTCTACCTTTAAGATCAGGCTTAAAACCTTCCTTTCTGATAGATCTGATAGTTAGGGGTGGTGTAGCCATCCCATAATTATGCTGCCATAGGCTTAGACTGCTGAGGGACATCCCATGACGCACTGGGCTCTTCCTCTTCATCTCTCTGTTTCTCATCTACAATGAATGAGACAGTATTCATCATTAACGTATTTCTCCTCTCAGCAGGTCTTCCTGGATAAAAGCTGCAGGGTCTGTTGGTCCCTCTTTTCTGTCCTCTGCACCCCAACCTGTCCAGGCAGATGGCCGCCCTCCCTGAGCCAGGTTCTGGTTCTGGTTCTGCCGGAGGTTTTTTACTCCTGTTAAAAGGGAATTTTTCCTTTCCACTGCCACCACTTGCACCTCAGGAGGGGGACTGAATCGAAATCAAGGTTTGATGCAATCTGTTGTTTTTCCTTAACTAGACCGTTATTTATTATGAACTGGCTCTAACTGATTATATGTATAATACCCTGAGATGACGTTGTTGTCAACTGGCACCAAACAAATAGAGATGAATTGAATGAAAGCAGTAGAACAGCAGATCTGAACATGTACTCTGTGAGTTGTTTTCATGATTCCCTGGATGCTAATACATCTAGCACAAGCAAAAACAACAACACACAAGACAAAATCAAAGACATGCAAGACATTTTCCATCCACAATGGGGACACAGCTCAACAAGGTTAAAGATAAGTTGATCATTTATTGCTGAATTTATTGCAAAAGATGTCAAAACTTGCATCAGAGTTATGGTTAAACCCATCAAGACCAGAAATGGAGAACTCTGGTCCTCCAGGGCTGCTGTCCTGCAGATTTTCGATGTTCCAACAACTATGTCAGTTGAATGACATAATCATTGATCAATTAGTACTGATATAGTTACTAATGATGATTAAAGACAGTTAAATGTTGGGGGGGGGGGTCTGAGTTTGTGTGTGTGTCCATTGTTATGTTTGCTGTACAGAACAAATACATTTTATTATCAAAGTAAAGCTGAGTGGGATTTCAGTGGTAAATAAGCTTCATCTCCGGCAGCGAGAGAGTGTGTCTATATTGTGGCTGAGAGTGTGTGTGACAGACAAAAGCTGATTCTTTTTCTTTTTTTTGTAGAAAAAAAAGTTAATTCCCATTTGCTATCAGGTGTTAGAGTAAAACAGAGACTCCCAGCTCACATTTTGGCCTCTCACTTTCCAATGTTAGTCCAACTCCTTGTTTTCCCAAGAGAAAGATCATTCACATTACACTGAGTCATACAGCAGAAACCTGGCTTGGGTCAGACACATTGCTCTTACGTTGGATCTTCACAATGTTGCCTCAGTATGTTCCATGTTATTTATTAACTAGGCCAGTTTGTGAAATATAGCGTCTGGTGTATTTTTATGGGTGAACTTGACTTAAACATCCATTTTGTTGTCCCTGCTGTCCTGATTTCCAGTCATGCTTTGTGAGTTGATGCCTTTTGTTAGCAGATCTACTGTCAGATGTGTCTCAGGCCAAAGCAATAACAAAATGCTAGATGTGGTTTGGAGACATACTCTTGAGTTGGCTCCAAACCTCTAATAAGTACACAGGGACTAGCATAAGCTAATATAGCAGTTTGTTCCTGAGTGGAAGAAGTTGGACATCAGGATCAGTTTAGTTTTAGTTAACATGTGAGGGGGAGGGTGTCGTAACATGGATATCTTTCAGTCTGTGTGGTCCAACTTTAGATTCTTGTACACAGGCTGTGCACCACAAACGCCAGCTTAAACAGCACAAACCAGCTTTAAGTAAATTACCATAACTTATTTAGAAATTTGAGTCACCAGTTCATTCATATGGAGAACTGTTAAACATAAGTGTTTCTAGGCCTGAACATCGGGGTCATGCTGAGTCTTAGTGAAGGCACTCGGTGCTTAAACAGTAGAAGAGCTTAATCTTTATTTAGAGAAACACGTATCAAACATAAAACCTGCCTCTGGTCTAGTCACTGTGGTCTGAAGTTACGTCTTTGTAAAACTGGTTATGAAGGATCTTATGATCTTCATGAGCTCCCTCATGAGTTGGTAGGAGATATTTAAAAATCAGCAGAAAATATTGAAAGCGGAGCTAATTAACCAGATGACATGCAAGCTAAAATAAAAAAATAAAAAAATCTTTTTTCCGCACATTCTGACCATAGTGATTATAGGCTTTGAAGCTGAGCAGCGCCTCTATGTTATGGTGGCACAACACATCGGTGGAAAGGACACCTCGCATTGCTTAGGGTTTTGGAGCGTTTTTTTTTTTTTTTGCTTGCATGAAATTGTGGAGACAGCATCGGAAGGAGGACTATTGGAAGTCTTTGTAAACAATGCAGAAGAAGAAGAAGAAGAATATTCAAACCCTAGCAAAGCTGAGTTTGTAACACATCTGAACTTCTTACCACCCAGATAAAGCTGAGAGTCCAGTCATTTTAATGAGCCAGGTAACAGTCATGGTTACACATTAGATCCTAGTCTATGCAACCAAATGTTACAATAAAAATAAAAATAAATTACAAAATGCTACATCCAGGTAAGTAAGATTGTACTAGGCTGTCTCTTCACTAAATATGTCACACTCAGTAACCTTCTACAAATGATGGCAGGTTGTGTTTTAATAGTAATATTCAGCCTAGTCCCTGTGCAGGGACCTCCAATGTGGGGCAGGTTAATAGAATCATTTCTATTGTAAATTTAATCTTGCAAAAAGCCACATAAGACATGAAAAAAACCCAAAAAGTTTTCATAGTGTATAATATTTCTAGGGTGTGGCAAATCTAAGAATTTGTTGTGAATTCATTATTCTGTAGTGTGATGTTATGACAAAGAAAAGTCGATTGAAATTTACATTCATATTTCCCCTGAGCAAACTGTGACAAAACAAGGACACACGCCTCTCTACCAGTCTTTGTGGTCGTTTATTGTATTTTTACAGCACTCGAAGTTTCAGCTTGTCCAAATTACAAAAGCAGACAGCTGGTTCAGATTTTAAGTGGCGAGGCTGGGAGATATTAGCCTCTGACATATCTGCTCCAGTTTCGGTGCTGGATGCATGAATGAAATTTTTGTTTGTCTTACTCCAGCAGCTTCCTTTGGAACAAGTTTCCACTGGAGAAATTTCACTCTTTTTAATGGAAAATGTTTAAGAACATAAAAACTCAGCAAATAAAAACAAACTAAACCAGAATAATCTGCGAGATAGAAACTCCAGAAAGAAGTTAGTGAATTGTTGGTTTTCACTTTATTTCTTCTCTTTACATTTGAATTTATGAACTTATCTTTTCAGTATCTGTTAAATCTAAGCATGATGGTAAACCTGGATTGGACAAGCCAGGCTGATGTTACCTGCTCCGCAACCACATGGGAAATGACCTACATATCGTTCCATTCACCTTACTGCTGTTTTGTAGCCTCTGTTGAGCGTTGTACTCTACACTTGCAACACATGCAAATAGCTTCTCTCTACTGTTCGTCTTATAGTCGAATGCTTTTAATGATTTTAAGTTAGAAGCATCTTATTCATGGCCCCTGATCCAAGCAAAGGATCATGATCTTCAAACAATATCTCAGCAGAGTGACTGATCACTATAAAGTTTTATTCCTGTTCATTTTTAATGATTTAAATTGACTTTATCATTGCTATTGTTGCGGCCCCAGGCATGCCATCCTGAAGCTGTGTATGTAAATTGAACTGTGCCAGTGCTTCCCAGTGATTGGCTGGGGGATTGCTCAATGGACATTGCCTTCCTTCTTCAGGATTGGACGCTCACTGCTCCAGCTCTTCAGTGGCTGCCCAATCAGGACGTCGCTTTGCCTTCAAATACTCTGGATTACCTTCATTCGTGGCAGCTGTGTATGATTTCTTAGCTAGTTTGGGTATGATCACTATACTATTTGCTGTTTGTTACCCTGTGTGGGCTTTTTGGTGGTTTTATTTAGTGATAATACTCCAGAGCATATTAGCTTTTTTTGTTTCTGTTGTTGTCTGTTTTGAACTATGACATCCATCCTGATTGAGGATGAGTAAAGATAAGGTTGATATATTAGTTTGTTTTGATTGTAATATTAGGTTGCATTTGTTTTCTTTGTTCCCTTTGTTAACTGCCAGTGTGTGCATGGACACCTGTTTGATCAGGATACCTTTAGTTATATTTTGTATTTTTCTGTTTAGGGGAGCTTTAAGTTTGTTGGATGTTGATTCATTTTACCATTATCCAGGAATAGTTTTTGTTGACCCATTGCGTTATTGGTTTTGTACATACTTTGTAAAGAAATTGGGTTTTTTATTTATATATATATATATATATATATATATATATATAATCTCCTCAATCTAACTCCTGTGTTACTTCCCTTTTCTATGCCTAGACACAAAGGGTACATAACATTATGAAAGATGTTTTTATGTTTTCTCATATGAACATGGGAGCATGAGTGTGTGGTTTATCACACTTCCCCAAATTCATCTGCTTATGTTCATGTTTGTATCCACAGCCACTTTTAAATGTAATAAAAATAAATAAAAATTTGTGGAAATTATACAGTCTAAATGAGAAAAAGTGAAAAAAAAAGTTTACTTTTTTCTTTTACATACCATTATTTACTAATTGAAATGGTTTTATGTTTGTTCTTTATTTAGTGGCAAAGAAAACTTTTTTCTAAATTGTCCTGTCCAGCATGGTAGCAGCAGAATGATGGGCTTGCTGCTGCGTTGCAGCCATCACTCCTGGTTTAATTAGGGTGGGTTAAAATGCTGGGATGAATAAAGTATCTGACCTGAATGGAGGGGACAGAAAAAAGAGAATAGTGAACAGAAGTAAGAAGGAAAGTTGAAAACAGAAGAGGCGACAAAGATCCAGCAGATAGAAGCAACAAGCTTCAGTCCAACCTAACACCAGACAACCAGCTGCTACACCTCTACAGAAACACAACAGAGAATTTCCTACAGCTTTCACAGGTAAACTAAGCTGACAATCATGAGGAGTTCCTAAAAAATAGCCAAGACAGCAACAAGATGTATCACAACAACCAAAGTACCTGAAAAACACACAAAAACCTAAACAAAAGTAGAGCCAAGGACTTTTAAAACAAGCAGCAATGAATCTGACAGAATGAGGCTGAAACTTTCTCACATGCCTCAACATAAAGCTCCACCTGCAACACATGCATTACATTTAAATCAGCAGATCTACTTGTGCTTTAGTTATCACATCTGATACGCTTATTAATCTATCCGTTCAAAGAGCCTGCACTCTTTCTTCATTTCTTCATTCTGGCTTGATTTTCTTCCTGCTTTTTGCTGCAGCATTCCTATGAACCTTCTTGAAATATTAGGTTTTTGTGTTTTAAGAGCCACATTAGAGGTCGGCCATCAGATACCATGACTGCTGCTTTCACATTAACATGCACACCGAGAATCACAGAATCCGTGGTGACATATTTATAACTTGCGCTGTAGAACCGGTTAGCTCAATAAAAATGGATGAATGGAACTCATTAAAAATTTGAGTTGCATCTTATATTTCTATGAATCTGCAGGGTAATTTAATTCTCTCAAAGCTGGTGTTGTAGTCCAGAGCAGAACTCTGGAAACACATACCGGCAGCAGTGTTACTGAGGTGTTATAATGCATCTCTGAGAGAAAAATAGAAAGAACAGAGGACCAGAATCAGAGATTACACAATGCATCATAAATTATGTTGGGATGGTGGTGTGGTCCATCCCTTTCCTTCTTCTGGAAGCCTCTGTGGACAGCAAATAAAAAATAAGGTGTGAAAGTTTGGCCTTGAACGGTCTGGTTTAGATGGAGCTTAAACTTTATTCTCAGTTTAGATTTTAGAATGCAAGAAAGGACATAAACATTTGCTTTTGTGTCAGCTCAATAAATAACTGACTGAAGTTACTGGATCATAAATGTGACCAACACTGCCAATTTCATACACATCAGTAATTAACATGTCATGGAAATGAAGCTCATTCTGTGGAGACTCTGTTTCCTAGTTTTGAATAAACGAATGGATGGATGGATGGATGATGGATGGATGGATGGATGATGGATGATGAATAAACGGATGGATGGATGGATGGATGATGGATAAATGGATGGATGGATGGATGGATGGATGGATGGATGATGGATGGATGGATGATGGATGATGGATAAATGGATGGATGGATGGATGGATGGATGATGGAGAGATGATGGGTGGATGGATGGATGATGGAGAGATGATGGATGGATGACGGATGGATGGATGGATGGATGGATGGATGGATGGATGATGGATGATGGATAAATGGATGGATGGATGGATGATGGAGAGATGATGGATGGATGGATGGATGATGGAGAGATGATGGAGAGATGATGGATGGATGGATGGATGGATGGATGGATGATGGAGAGATGATGGATGGATGATGGATGATGGAGAGATGATGGATGGATGATGTATGGATGGATGGATGGATAGATGGATGGATGGATGGATGGATAGATGGCTGGATGATGGAGAGATGATAAATGGATGGAGGGATGGATGGATGGATGGATGATGGATGATGGATAAATGGATGGATGGATGGATGATGTATGGATGGGTTGACAAGGAGACTAAAATCTTTTAAAGATAGAACTCTGGACAATAAAAACCCACGGAAGTAAAATTATAAATTGACATTTTGAACAAATTCACGTGAGAAAATAAAAAAATGTCAAATCTTTAAGTCTTGATCTCTGTGTTTCATCTTGTTTAGTGCATTGAATTGGCAGACATAAGCCCAAATACTGCTTCACAGGACATCAGTTTCCATTCATGTCAGCATGATCTAGCACAGAGCCTCCGCAGAAACAAACACAACCAGAGAGGAAATTTAATTAATGCTGAGTTTTACTCTGCATTCCTGTAGACTCCCTAAGTACCTTCTTTTCCTTAAAAATCTAAACCACTTACAGTAAATGGCTCATCCTATTGTTAGTCCAGCCTACTTTTAATGGATAACTTCAGTATTTATCATTTGTTTTGTTTAAATACCAAGTTAAAGATAAACAGCCATAAATCTTCTATAAAGAACACAGCTTTCATGTCCCCTGGGACTCTGTGCTTCAGATCCACATTGGTGAGTTGTTCAGAGTCTCACTGTAAATGGCAAATTCCCCTGAAACTCTTTGTCCCATTTTAGCAGGAATGCTTCATATCTGGAAAGAAAAGAATTTCACTATTGTCCTTTTTTATGTTGTTTAAAAGGAGAGCAAGTTGGACACACTCACAACCCATCCCACCACATACATAAACAAGTTTAAATGAATATATTCACACATATATGTACAGGTTTACACTAGAAAGGATATAAAAGCATTCAAATGGACACCAATAAGTCACCATGCAGGCAGTTGGAGGGTTTTCAGTTTAACCCTGTTAAAAATAATTAGGCACTTGTTGAGGACGAGGTGATTTTCACTGAAGGGCTTTCAAGAGCTTCAGATGGTCATCAGGTCACAGCACTCTCTGGTTCTAATGCTGTCTGAAGAGGTCATACGATAAAATGATGCTCTTTTCCTTACACACACTAAAACATGTAACACAAGAAAAAGTCAGGCTTCGCTCATTGTTTTGACCTCCTTCTGAATCCAGACTAAAACTGTTCTATTAAACTAAATGCCAACAGCAAAACAATGCAAGACCAAGCAGTTCTGGAGTGCATAGTAAGGTTTCATCTTGGTTTCAATAATAGCTGAGCGCATGTATTTCTACACAGCCAGTGCTAGGGTGTAACAGCAGTACACAGAAATACTAAAGTGAGACAGAAATCTCTCTCCAATAAAGGCTTAATTCAAGTTTACAAGCACAATATTGAGTGAGTGTAGGGGTGTGTGTGTGTGTGTGCGTGTGTGTGTGTGTGTGTGTGCGTGTTAATTTATTCTGCTTTCAGGCTCACAGTAAATGCATTCTTTTTTTATGTATTTTAAATAATCCTGCAGTTTTACTGTTAACGTACAGAGAAAAGCACTTCACAGAAAGAATAAGAGACAGAAAAAGGACAGAAAGAGTGAGTATGACAGCGAGCTGGGATTTATCTGGAGGCGGCCAGAGAAACTGGATCTATCTAAACACACCTGCTTATAATGATTTTCTTTTGTCTGGGTGTGTGTGTGTGCACACGTGTTTGTATGTAAGTGTTTGCTCTGAAAACAAACTTGGTTCTGTCTGTGCTTCCAAAACCTGAAATATAGAAGCACATGGACATACTACAAGGAAGCAAGGAAACAGACTCGTATAAACACAGCAGAATTAAACATAAACACACACACATACACACATGCGCTCACACACACACACTCTATTGACATTGAGTCATGGTGAAAATGATGAGTCATGATACGTAAACATTTTAATTTGCAGATAAAAACGGGAATAATGGAAGTAACGAAACAAACCTGCACTTCTCTAAATAAAGCTGCTTCAGATTCATGAATGTATAAATTCATCTGTAATTTCTGTCTTTTCATGCATCCTGTGCATCCTGGGGTTGAAGACAAAGGTAATGTATGGAAGCACCTTAGCGACTTAAATCATTACTTCAACAATCATAAAAATAATAATACAAAATATTAATGTCTTCTATCACATTTAAGAAACTTAAATGAACAAATAATTTGTAAAACTTATTCCCAGGCTTTATAAAGCCCTGGTTTTATTATGCTACGGTTTTCATAAAGTCTAGGTTTTATAAAGCCCGGGTTTTCATAAAGTCGTTTACTAACTGAAACTGTTGTACAGCTTTCAGTCTGTTACAGTCTGTCCTGCCCCTCCTCCAGTACTCCCCTGTTCTTCCGCTCCTCCATTCACTCCTTACTTCCCTGATCCTCCACACCAGTTCCAGATCCACTCATCATAATCATGTCAACCTGCCACACCTGTTCACCATTGACTCTCCGGTCCTTATATACTCCACCAGTTCAGTCACTCCTTGTCGGACCTTAACCTACACACAGCGGACTCACCCATACTCTATTCCATGGTTCCTGTCCCTCTGATCTACTCCTTCAGTTCTGTCATAGTAAGACTGCTTCATGAATATCCTGTTTGTTAAATAAAGGATGTTTAACCTGCCCTTGTCTCCGAGGAGTCCTGTGTAACACAGTCATATTAGATGCTGTTTTTTATTAAAAGATGGATCTAATTTACCCGGGTATATAAATCAAATCAATTCTTGTCAAAAATCACCTTTAAATTTATTGTAATACTTTTTTATCTTCATTAATGAGTTTATTTTATACAATGGAAGCCAGTGGCAGACGTCTGTGCAACGCCTAGATTTAAAGTGTCTTTTCTGAGGTTGACTGTTAACCACTGTAGGACTGCTCATTTCATACATAATATTCAGAAGGTTAAATGGTAAATATGAGCATCCCAGATAATTATGATCCAAATACAGGATTTATCATGGACCCAGGTTTCTCTTGCCTGGACATGGGTCACTGGGGCCCCCCTCTGGAGCCAGGCCTGGAGGTGGGGCAGGGAGGTGAGCGCTTGGTAGCCAAGCCTTTGCCCATGGGGCTCGATTGTGCTCACCCCAAAAGGGTGACATGAGCCCCCCCCTCCTGTAGGCTCCCCTGATCTAAATCTGAGTGGTGTTTTGTTGTTTGACTTCTGGGCTCGTCATGGATTGTCCATAAGGAACACCGTGTTCAGGCATAAGAGTGTCCACATGTGCACTTGGCACCAGGACACTCTAGGCCGCAGTTCGATGATCGACTTTGTAGTAGTATCGTCGGACTTGCGGCTGCATGCCCCGAACTCGTTGGTGGACACCAGCAGTAATGGATGCCGTCTGAGAAGGAGTCCTGTCGGGCCTTTTTGGCCTGTGGGACTTCAGAGGCAGCTGATGGGTATCGGCAGGCTAAGCGGAACGGAGTTTCACCGGTCACTTGGGCATGGGAGGAGTTTGGAGAGACCATGGAGAATGACTTCCGGATTCTGATTCTGGTCCACCATCTGGCAGCTCAGGAGGGGAAAGCAGTGCTCCATTAACACTGTGTGCAGTGGGGATGCGGGGCTGCTGACCTCGACTCGGGACGTTGTGAGGCGGTGGAGGGAATACTTTGAAGACCTTCTCAATCCCACCAACATATCTTCTAATGAGGAAGCAGAGTCTGGGGACCCTGGTGCTGGCTCTCCCATCTCTGGGGCTGAGGTTGCTGAGGTGGTTAAAAAGCTCCTTGCTGGCAGGGTCCTGGGGGTGGATGAGGTCTGCCCAGAGTTCTTTAAGGCTCTGGATGCTGTAGGGCTGTCTTTGATGACACGCCTCTGCAGCATTGCATGTCATGCTACAGAGGCATGACATGCCGATTCTGTTCATAACTATTATGGACAGAATTTCTAGGCGCAGCCGAGGTGTTCATGGGATCCGGTTTGCTAGCCTCAGAATAGAGTCTCTGCTCTTTGCGGATGATGTGGCGCTGTTGGCTTCATTAAGCTGTGATAATCAGCTCTGGAGCACTGGAGCGATTTGCAGCCAAGTGTGAAGCAGTTGGGATAAGAATCAGCACCTCCAAATCCGAGACCATGGTCCTCAGCCGGAAAAGGGCGGAGTGCCTTCTCCGGGTCGACAATGAGGTCCTGCCCCAAGTGGAGGAATTCACGTATCTCGCGGTGTTGTTCACGAGTGAGGAAAGGATGGAGCGGGAGATTGACAGGCGGATCAGTGCGGCATCTGCAGTGATGCAGACTCTGCATCGGTCTGTCGTGGCGAAGAGGGAGCTGAGCCAGAGGGCAAAGCTCTCAATTGATCTACATTCCTACCCTCACCACTGGTCACGAGCTGTGGGTAGTGACCGAATGAACAAGATCACGAATACAAGCGGCCAAATTAAGTTTTCTCTAAAGGGTGGCCAGGCTCTCACTTAGGGATAGGGTGAGAAGCTTGATGATCCGGGAGGGGCTCAGAGTAGAGTCGTTGCTCCTCCTCATTGGGAGGAGGCAGATGAGGTGGCTTGGGCATCTGGTAAGGGTGCCTCCTGGACACCTCCCTGGTGAGGTGTTCCAGGCTTGTCCCACAGGAAAGAGGCCCTGGGGAAGACCCAGGACATGCTGAAAGGACTACATTTCTCAGCCGGCCTGGGAAGGCCTTGGGATCCCTTGGGATGTACTGGTAAATGTGGCTGGGAAGAGGAAAGTCTGGGTTTCCCTAATTAGGCAGCTGCCCCCGCGACCCGACTCCGGATAAGCGGCAGATAATGGATGGATGGATACTGGATTTAAAGCCTAAACAGTTTCATTAATATAAGCAAAGTATAGATTGAAAGACTTCATTCGGTTTCACAGCTGTAACATCAATCATAACTTTTCACAGGTCTAAAACATCACCTTAGTTTTGACTGAGCAAAAGCAGGCAATATTTAATGTGTAGATCCTAACATTAAAACATGTTGACATATTTAATGGCCAAATAAACTATTATTAACTTAGTGGCCAGCTACTGGATTACATGTTAAATTATATCACATGAAGACCGCCTAGGATTAAAGCTGGAAACACTTGTCAATGGTTTGGTGTTTGAATCCTGTGTTTGCTAGTGAGCTGTTTCTACTGCATCCCTCACACATAACAAGTCTGAGACCTTTCTGTGACCTCAGTTCTCCAAGTCTAATCTTAACACACTTCTCTCCTCCCTTTCTGTGTTGCCTTTCACTCCCTCCAAACAGGTCTTTCATATTTTATTAGTTTCTAGTGAGGATAAGCTCTCAGAAGTTAAGTTACTGCCTTTAAAAGGTCTCCAAATGCGTACGCTCGTGTGTGCCTTGTATCTGTAGCCGTCTAAACAGGTCAATGCAGAAAACTTAGACTTCTTTTGATTTATTTTAATCTCATTTGTACTTTGTTGTAATTTCTTTCCCAGTTTCTCTGTTGTTTAATTGATCCATTTTACCATTCCACACTGTGTTCATTAGTTGCCTGCCAGATCTAATATATTGTGGTCCCAGAGGAGCTCCCCTATATGCTTCATTGGATTACTGCATGTTAATGATGAATTTAAGTTTTTGTACTGCATCAAACTCACTTAAAATATTTACTGAGTAAACCATTTTGCATTAATGCAAAAAGCATTTCTCTGGAGGATCATTAGACAGTTTGCACACAGAAGGATCAGAGTGAACTCATAAGCTAAAGGAAACATCAAGAATTAAAATCTGTCTAATTAAACTATTTGATCTAAAACATGACTAAAACGTATCACTGTGTCCACATAGCCTTTCTTGATACGATATAAGAACAACATAAGTCCATTTATTTATTTATTGGTTTATTTTAGTGTACACAAAATGATTGTACCTTGAGTCAGTAAGAAAACTACTGAATGAATTTGCATTTGTTGGGTTATATTTTAGAATCTTGTCCTTAAGAAAGCTCATATTAAGAATGTAAAATTGTAAAATTCTATGTCTGTTTGCTGAAAAACCTTCTTGTTTTATGGAGCGTGGGCATTAATAAATAAACTAATTTAAGAGACAAGATATTTTGAATGGGATATCTCCTCTGACTCCTGTCTGCTAAATCAGTGAGAGCGTATTGAGAGAAAGCAGAGGTCACCAACAGTTTCAGTTAAAGAACACAGCCTTGGTGAAAGACTAAATAACTAGCAAAGAGCTAAAGTAAAAAAGAAACCAGAATTTCTTCCCAGGTACACTTCTGCACCAGCAAATATTAAGAATCACAACTTGCAGCATAATCCAGCAGGTGGAGTTTAAACCATGGTTCAGTTTATGTTCAGATAGATTCTGCTCAGATATGCAGTCGGGGTAAAGCATATTTACTAGTTATGAAAATCCTGATTATCAAGGAGAAATTTAACCTGTTCAGGATTTACTAACAATATTAATAATAATAATATTTTTTATTCATCTATTCAGAAGCAGCATTAAATTCATCATTACGTGTTGGCTGTTTTAAAAGCAGCAAACATTGCGTGTGTTGGCGTGTGCATGTGTACCAACCAAGCCTGTACTGATGTGCTGACATTTTTGTTGTTTCTATTTATGTACTAACAACCTGACCCAAATCCAACTCTCAGATGAAGTTCCCCTGAGACTTTAGCGAGCACATTCTGGGAAAGTAAAACCTCTCACCAGCTGACCCCGTCACACCTCACAGCCTTGCAATCAGAAAACCTGTATGGGATGGGTTATTCCATCATGGATGGATGGATGGATGGATGGATGGATGGATGGATGGATGGATGGATGGATGGATGGACTTACAGGACTGTAAAGATCTCAATCACTGCTGTACAGTTTAAGTGAAATTAATAAAAAAAAAATAAAAAAAAAATATTTGATTTCTGTTTTTGTCAAATACAAAATACACTATAAAATACTAATAAAATCATTGAAACATAAAAATAAAACGCATTTTCAGGCAGCAAGTGGTGGTTGAAGGGACTAATGTGGACAACAGGTTCAGAATAAAGACTCGGTTTCCACCAGCGTTCGTCATCCTTCTGGGTTTACTGAACCAAACTGAACCAAACTGGTCCGTCCCGAGTCAGACCCCTTGATGGAACAGGACTTATTAAATATCTCTGGAACCAAATTATTTCTGTTATGACTAAGTGAGAGGACAAGAGGTAAATCATATTGTAAAATATGAAAAGACAGGAAAACATGTTTGTAGTTTAGTGTTTTTATATTTTGTGATGCAAACTTTAAAATCAAAATTAAGTTTCAATCATTTTCAGGTTTTTTGTGAATATATCTAATATAATTTTTAGCTTCTTTTTTTAAATTATATAACAAAAATCAAATAAATGCTTGTTTTGTTTTTTAATTCTAACCTCTGAATAGAAAATCCAACCATCGACATACACACCGACCCTCCTTTTCTCATCCGGACATATTAGATCAACAGAAAATAGCTTTTTAATTACAAAAAGAGTTAGAAAACAGATTTTTATTTTGTATTCTATTTTTCTAAATGTGTTTCAACAAAGATGGTAGAAGGACAAAGAGAATTTAACAGGCCAGCCACAACAACCCAGTCATTACAAAAATTATTCAAGACGTGTGTGTTCCTGTTTGTTACACACACTCTTCTTAATTACATGTACAGAAGTGAAAAAACACTTAATCACCTGACAGAAATCATGCTGTTGTTGGGATTTGTAGGGATAATTAATCTTGTTCAATTTTAAAATAATTTAGATCTAAGAAAAACATAAAACATGTTAGATGCTAATGAATCTCTTTACTATTGTATCATGAAATGATGAGAATCACAAAGCGCAGATATAAAAATGTGTAGCCATGAAAGAATGTTTTAACTGTCTAGCCATGTTTTCTTTAGCATGGAGAGCTGATCCTGTCCATCATGGCTGCTTTTTATACCCAACGCTGGGTGGGAAAATAGAAAACTAGAGTAGGAAAATAAAAAGCAAGTAGGAAAGTTCAAAAGTTGAAATCATCACTCTGTCAGTAACTAAAGTTTATTCATGGTCAACCTGCTCTGGTGTTCTGTGTAAAGCAGTTCTGGGTGACAGGACTGGCTGTGAGCATAGCTCGTCTTTGCTGTGGATGTCGTTCCTTCAGGACACCACATCTCTCTGACGATTCTACTAAACTCCCCTGGAATTTCACTGCATGTGTATACCAGTATTTTTATCTTCCAAATAGTCAATGGTTTCGAATCATGCCATGTCTCTGCAGCTCCGGTGCAGGAGGTTTTGCAGCAGTAGGTCTCCCAGCATATAAAGCCAGTGACGCAGCACAGTCCCAGACCTTTCCATGACCCCGTCTTTCCCATCTAATATTCACTCGCTCCATCTGCATCTCCTCCTTCCCATCCTGATGCTGCTTGTGTTCAACCCCCCACCCTCTTCCTCCCACCAGGTCGTTCATATTTCAGTAGGTTTTTAGCAAGGATCAACTCTCTGAGGTTAAGTTGTTCCTTTTGAAGGTCCATATGTGTGTGTGCTCAGCAGAGCAGTGTGTCCCAGAGGTTGAGTCAAATGTTTGAGAAATCAGTGGGAGAAGTATTTAACACTCACTGCACCCTCTCTGTGTAATTATTGTGGTTTATGATTTGGACATGTAAGTCAGAGTAGCTCCGCCATGTCCAGTTTTAAATTGTCTTTTATAATTTGGTCCGTAAATCCATCTGTGTTGTCACGCAAACACGCTACAGACACGTTACAGACAAGTTAAAGACACGTTACCAACACGTTACAAAGATGATACGTTACACACTCATTACAGACAAGTTAAAGACACATTACAGACAGGTTAAACACATTACAGACAACATGCTACAGACATGTTACATACACCTTACATACACGTTAGACAAGTTACCGACATGTCACAAAGACATTACAAACAGGGTGCGAACCACAGGGGAGCTGGGGGAACTATAGCTCCCCTTAATGAAACATGAGCTCCCCTAGAAACAGGCTTTATGAACTGTTGGGGGAGCTATATAATACTGACAATACTTTAGGCCCTAAAGTATGACTATGGATGCTATAATTATTGTGACCACTGAAGCGTGGCGGCGCTCCAAGTTAAGCTTCCTGTAGATCTACGTTAAATACAAAATAAAAGAAGTAAATGCGCGGCTAACACACTTGCGGTTTTAACTAATAACTATACGCAACGTCCAAAAGAAAGCAAGTTAGCCTAACAATGTTAGGATTTACTAAAAGGCTTAAAGAGGCCAGCCGGATGTGGAATCCACATCTCATACAATAGACAAGCCAAAAGAAGCTGGAGATGAGTTTAACAATAATGTTAACTCAACAAAGGAAGAGGCTAGCGAATATGCCGATCACGCTGGACAACTCAGCTCTTCTGTTTCACCTGCAGGAGAAGGGGCAGGGATGACGGTCAAGGTTGCTGCCAGCGCTGCTGCTGGCTGGAGCAGCCAGCAATGGAGAGAATGGA
>JBAFTB010000005.1:4067342-4080909 GCA_037177355.1 Melanotaenia trifasciata
AACTATTTACAATATGGGAAAGTATCATTGCTCATTATATTGTGTATGGCAAGCATCGCTGTGTACGTGTGTGATACGTGGGGAATATTAACTTTGTAAGTTGATCTTCGCAAAAAGAGTGGTAAAAATTTTTTTTGCAAGGGACATTTGCACCTGTTATGTATTATTTTTGCATAAGAGTTGTTAACCATTATGTATTGGTACGCCTAAGTTCTGTGGGGCAAGCTGTAATATCAGCTGGCATCATGTTCTTACTTGACGAAAAAAGATAGGAAATGCAAAAAAGCGGCTCCCCCTAAGCCCACGGTATGGTTTCCACTCTGGTTACAAACACATTACACACGTTACAGACGCCATACAGACATGTTACATACACGTTACATTCACATTACATACACGTTACATACATGTTAGACATGCTACAGACATATAACAGACTCATTAGACATGTTACATACATGCCACAGACACGCAACAGACACGTTACAGACATGCTACAGACACTGTACAGACACATTACATACACGTTACAGACATGTTTCCTGTACTGTAAATGTCTATACTTGAGCTGTAAGTCAGTTCTGAAACATTTACACCAGTTCCGATCATGTGACCTGAATGTGATCAGTAGGAAACACTTGTCTGGGAATTTGTTGGCATCTTGATTCAATATTTAAGTTTTTTATTGCCATTTTCTGCAGTATGAGTACATACACAGGAATAGAAAAGGATGTTTCTTTCCAGCCCGTGTTGCAAAAACACAGATAAGTATTTAAAAACAGTGCACAAGAAATACAGTAGAGAAGAGTATGTCTGTCCATTTTACTACCATGGAATGGTATACTGATTCCTGGACATGCAGTCAGAGATAAGCTTGACATGTTTTGTATATATTTTGTTGGAAAACTGTATTTTGAACACATGAATAGAAAAGCTGCTGATTGTAAACTGATGAATAGTTTAGTGTTAAAAGAGTTTTGATATTTTTATCTCGTTTGCTATAAAATTAAGAATCAGTTTATAATTATTTGTTTTTACACATTCAACTTGTGCTGGTACATTTAAAGCTACACAAAGGCAGTTACCATTCCTCCATCTCCAAATGATTTTTAGTCTACCGGGTTCCTTTCTCTAATCACCCATTTTCTCCATGTTGGAAGTTCACATATAATCACAGTACAGTCTTTAGCTGCCATTTTTCTCAAGAATACATGCAGCAGCTGCTCTGTCTTGCTGTTGGTCCTCTGTTTTTGTGCTCCATTAATAAGACAGGAATTAAAATAAAATATAAAATAAAATAAAAATAAAATAAAATGTTAAGATAGTTAAAATAGTTAAGAGCAGCTGTTCTTTGTCATTTTAACTTTTAGGATTTTCTCCTTTTTGTTATGAATTTGGCATTATGAGCTGCAGCTAGCTCAAGTTAACTTTCAACCAGTTGACATTTAATTTAGTCTGCTGATCATCTCTGACTGCCATCCACTCTCAGGTTTGTGCAGGATTGCATGTTTGTACATATCAAAAGTACCCAAAATGCTTCACTCTGAAAAACACATGAATGATGATGTTCTGCCATGAACAAGACCAAAGTAAAGAAGAGAAAACATCCATTTCACTCACTTGGTTTGGTGAAATCAGCCTCTCATAATTAATTGTGATGGTTAATAATAAGCCATAATATACCAGAGCATGCATACATCTGCAACGTGCCATAGGTCCTAGGGAACAATTATAGCCAGCACTTTGTTTATCACCTGTTGCAAGAGGCAAGGGGCGATGTGTGTGTTTGATAAGACCAAGCCTTTGTTTCTGCTATCCTAACCTCCACTGGAACCTTTTTTGCTATTTTGACACATCATTACCAGAATCTAACACCATGCTGGGATGCAGTGATAGGAATGTATGGACTATGAATTTTCATTCACAAAAGAATACACAATGATAATTCTGTATGAGGTCAGAACACCATGGCAACAGCAACACTGTCGGACTGATTGTGCTGGAAATATTAAAGGCAACACTTTTTTTCAAGTTCAAACCCAACCAGGTTGAAGGTGAAGCTCAGCAACTTTCTCATCTTTCCTAAAATGCAAAGTGTTTCTTGAGTTGGTCCAGGGCTTCTGCTGGAGCCACTTCAAATTTGTTTCTCACTAAGAACTAGTTTCACATAGCACACATGTCCAGGCCAAATCCGGACATGTGTGTTAAACTGAATACTTCTGCAGACCAAGCATGTCCCATATGGCCTTTGTAATATAATCTATTGTCTTCTCTCTTCTTTCTACTCTGGTGTAAATACAGGTTCAGAGTGAGAGGCCGCTGATTTAATTTTAAACCATTCAAATTATTCGGTGAGGAGAGTTTTACTCTTGTGCTCCATTGTAGAGATTAGTGAAGCTCACTTTGCTCAGCTACCTTTACCAGTCCTGTGTCTGTCTTGGTGATACTACAAACAGTAATTTTGTCTGGTCCAACAGTAACCCAGATCACCACTGGGTAAATTTCCTCACCACTACAGCTCTAACTCAGACAAAACAACAAGGTGTCTGAGGTGTTTACATAGCCTCTAACCTCCCAGAGAAACCAATCTGATGGAATCTGAGGAGATCAGTGGGAAATCAACCAAAACCCATAGAGACACCATCTCAGTATCAGCTGAGCCTGAGGGACACTTGCTAACATCCATATATGAGACCAGCAGGACACCCTGAGATGTTCTGCAGCCACACCCTGACTGGCCGGCGCTCTTAGCAGCATGAGGAGGACCCACCCAACGTTAGCTGGGTGGTCCAAATGATATGGCTGATTATGGACAGCATGACCAAACCTGCAAAATAACCGTAGTTCCATTTATGCTCTCCACTTTCTGAATGAAATTTGGATCCTTCTGGACAAAGCTTTGTGCCATTACTCTGGGGAAATACTAGTCACTGTGGTAACAGAAGAAATCATGAGAGATGTGAACTTATCACATGTTACATGTAAGAGTCGCTGAAAGAGAATCTTGTTGCATGTGGTGGTGAAGACACATCTCTAATAAGTCAGATTTCTGTAAGTTCAGGTTGGTAAAGAAATGTGTCATTATCCTCTCAGGTTCATCATTATCACATGGATTTATATGCAAATAGAACCATTATTTAAACACAAGTAACATTTGCTCATATAAGTCAACATCATTTCCACATTGATACACTTATTTTTTTTTTAAGTTTCCTCATTCAGTTTAAATTTATTTCTGATTCATCGTTTTCACAGCATCCTTATCATTTCATAGAAATCAGAGGTGAGTCAGTCCATCTATACGTGATGGGCAAAGGTCACAGTACTGATACAGAAATGACTTCAGCACTAGTTTAGGCTCATTTAGCTTTCTGTTGAACTCTTTTTGCTTTAAAATACACAAAGAATCTGGATCAACACACTAGAAAAACCAAAAAAGTTTAGACACTAGTTTTTGAAGAACTTGCAACCATGTCTTCTTCATCTGCTCCAGTTTAAACTCACGTCTAATAAATAAAATCATGCTGAAAACAGAGTTTAACTGAGCATTTAGAGTATATCAATTCTTTCTGTCTACATGTAGGATATTAATATAATATCTTCATTTTCACATTGTTTAATTCCTTTTATTGTATGTTATAATACATATTTCAAATATGGAGAAAAACTTTTTATTTTCAGTTTTGTGTTGTGGGTTAAGGCAACCATCATACAATTAGCTTTGTAAAAGGACTGGATTGCTTATTATGACTGCCCTTCTGGGTAATTTTCCCATTTTCACTGCCCTTAGAAGCGCAGATATTATTTTATTACCCACAATCTCCTTGAACTTTGATCCTATCCACATAAGGATACAAAAGCATAAGAGATCAAGATATAATAGGTCAGGATATGTGATGCCCTCTTGTTTGCCTGAGTACTCTTGAAAGCACTAAACCTTGAAATGTGAAGTAATCCTAATCACAAATTAGACATTTAGCTGGTGCTCTGAATGGCCCTCCACATAAAACGTCTTATTGGGTGGAAACTTTATGCAATAGATTAATTGCAGCTTTAACCTCTATTAGAAAAGAGAAAGCCACGTAACAGACTCAGTTATTTGTTCTGCATCTTGGGGAATCACATCTCTTCAATTGCCAGGCTTCCTTTTTAGTCAGTGACTGGAATGAAAAATAAGTCAAAGTCAAATTGTCATCCAAGCGCAGGCTGACGAGGCAGACAGGGGCACAATGAAGGTTCAATTACATGAACCAAAGACAAACCACAGGACACATGACAGTAACGGGACATCAAAACTACAATATACTAGTAAGGTAAAAAGGAAACCAAGGTGCAGATGGACTAACAAGTACCAGGTGAAGATAATGAGCAAATTAAACCACTAATGACAAGGCAAGAACTACGAAGTAGGGCAAGGACAAGCATAACAAGACAAGACTACCAAACCACACCAAACTCCACGATACAAATAAACTCTGGTTTAACTCTGTGATTAACAGAAACAGAACATAACTAGAACATTTATTTTTCTCATTTACTGTTTTAAAGAAAATGTAGTTTTATTTCACGTTAAAAGTCAGACATTAGTGCTAACACCCAGGATGCCGAATTCAAGGCCAAATTTATCAGTTTTGTGCATTTTTCCTTCTTAGTGTATTTGAACTGTGTATGCATGGCTGAGACTGAGACCAAGCATTGAATTAAAACACCTGGTCCTCAAGTTTCTTTGAGAAACAATGTTAATTCATCAGTGTGTAGAAATATTTAAAGTTTTTATCCATGTCTATATGTAACAATTTTATTGTTGCATGCAACATCCCTCATTGAACAATAAAAAGCCAAAGAAAACAAAACATGTCACATTAAATGTTAAATTCTTTAATTGTGACTCTGGGCTGATGGTTGTCTTATGCTACTGTTTTGGGGATTGGCTGTTGAGAACCGAGAAAACCAAACTGAATTCCTCTCCATGTCCTTATCTTCCTGATACTAGTGGAGCTTCATCTGCCATACTGGGGATTTTTCTGGTATAAATTAAATCATCACATTGAAAGTGAAAAGGATATAATTTACTTCTGGGTGCCGCATCAACGGCAGCCTGTTACAGCAGCTCTCGTCCACCATCAAGCTTTTCCTTTAGTTTTTTATAATTTAGAATATATTTTTAATTAAGTTTTTTTTTTTTTTTTACTTTGTAACACTGTGGACACCAAACTTGGTGAGTTTGCACTGGTCCTTTTACTGGTTTCTGCACTATTCACAACAGCGTCCAGGGATCCCACACGTAGCCATGGCTTCATTGTTTACACCAGAGATCAGCTGTTAGCTCTCGGTAACATGAAGGCGCTACTACCTGGAGTGAGACCCAACGTTCCCCGGGAGCTAAGGAGAAGGAGATGGGGATGTCGTCCAGGGGCTGAGTGCTGCACTAGGAAGAGATGCTTTAGACCGGCTTTCCCGTCGATCATCATGGGGAATGTAAGATCTCTCCCTAATAAGATGAACAAGTTAAGCTGGATTTACGCTCGCTGAGTGCGGTCTTTTTTGCGGCGTAGCTGACGCTGGTGAGTTTGCTTTTGTACTCTAGCGTAGGAGGTACACATAGTTTTGGTGTTGTGTTGCAGTTTCTCCTCCTAATCTGAAGATGGCAGCAGGGGTGGTAATAGTTGATAAACTCACCAGGTCGGAATTATTTAGATAGTTCAGTTCGGTAGGTATTTTTTGTTTTAAAGCAACAATGGTGCCCAGTATGGTTCAGTGTCTTTATTAGCTTGTGGAAGAAAATGAAGAAATAATTAGATCAGCCTCTCATCAACTGGTTACTGTTTTTAAAAACGGTGGTTATCACACAAATTCAGCGAGAAGATCCAGATATCTGGCAACACATGATCTCAAACTGAACAATCACAAGGGAGTACCTCCGTACCTCCTTCAACGCCATACAGCCCATGCTTCTGAGAGACAAGTTGGAAACCACAAGGGTAGGCCTCCATCTCACAACATGGATCCTGGACTACCTCACCAACCGACCACAGTATGTGAGGACACGAGACTGTGAATCCGACAGGGTGGTCTGCAGCACAGGGGCACCACAGGGAACAGTTCTGGCTCTTACAGGTACATGGGTGTTCACCTGAAGAACAAACTGGACTGGACAGACAACACTAGCACCCTGTACAAGAAAGGAGTGCAAGGGACACTGCTGAGATCATTTTCTGACTCTGTGGTGGTATTAGCCATCTGTTATGGTGTGGTCTTCTGGGGCAGCAGCATCTCAACTGCTGACAGGAAGAGACTGAACAAACTAGTTAAGAAGGCCAGCTCTGTCCAGGTGGTGGCGTAGAGGAGAATGATAGCCTAGCTTTTGTCTCTGATGGAGGAAACGACCCACCCCATGCTGGACGTTTTAACAACACTAAGCAGCTCCTTCAATGACAGGCTGCTTCACCCGCGGTGTGTGAGGGAGAAATGGCAGGTCCTTCCTTCCTGCTGCTGTCAGACTTTACAATCTGCACTGCTTCCAGTAGCCACACAGCCACAACAGAGGGCTAATAACGTACACAGATGTGCAATGTCATTACTGTGCAATACTGTGAACTCATTCTGTATATATGCTTTTATATAGACGTCTAAATAGATTTTTATATAGACTTTTGATATAGTTTTTGTTCTGTACAGTTCTTATCCCTGGAATGCTGTTTTTGCTGCTGTAGCACCAAAATTTCCCCACTGTGGGACAAATAAAGGATTATCTGATCTTAGAAGATTATTTTTAAACATCATTCACCAACATTAACAGTGAATCAGCAGATTTTTGATGTCCTTCAAAATGTGTTACAGCTGCTTCTGTGGAGGTGTTGATGGACGACATATAAGAGTATGTATTTATTTAATTACGTTTTTGTCCAGATGTAGCTGTTTGACCCTTTATCAGATAATCTGACTGCATCATTATGTTTAAGAAAAAAAAAAATCCATTCAATCTCCAGTTGAATGAGGCTGAGATGACATCTCCAGGCAGCAGACCCCAGAGACAGTTTTCATCTGATCCATCATTTCTCATGTCTGTTCTTTCTTGTTTCTTTCTCCATCAAACACACTGTGTGATAAATGCTGCTCTAATATTCATCATTATGCTGGAGTATAGATATTTATTTTATTAACAAACTACACGTATTTATCATGTCTACTCTCACTGATTCCTGCTAACTCACTGCACAGTTTTAGTGGTTTTAAGGAGTTGCACGGCTGATATTCACACTAAAGGAGCTCAAAGATCTGCAGTGTGCATGATTGTATGAGCCGGCATGAACCAACAATTCCAGGTAAATTTTTTGTCCCCCCCTGATGTAGTGTGTTCACTTGTTGCCATGGCAATGTTGTTGTATGGTGTGTGTTGCTGAGAATCAGCACTCTGTGAATTCATCTGGATAAAGGAATGAAGCAGATGTTCATTAATATGTAAAATTCTACTCCAGTTTTAAGTAAATCATCTGTTATCAGACTTTTTTTTTAAATATTACACTGTAAAACAATCTGTAATTTACAGGTTTTTCTGTATCCTTTTACATTTTTTAGAGGGTTGGGTGCAGATCATGTGGAAAACAGTCATTTACGAATTGTAAGGTCAGTAAATCGATCCCTGGTTTCCCACACTACATACCGAAGTGTGCTTGGGCAAGGCATTGATCCCAAGCTGCTTGTGTGTGATAGTAAAGAGCACTTAGTAAATAACAGCAGAAGTGCTACATGAGTGTGTCTGCGAAGGAGTGAAATGACATGCTGTGAAAATGCTGGTCAACACATGAACACATAAGTACAGTCCATTTTTGTCATTTTTTACTGTATTTTAAATACAAGAAAATTAGAATGAGCAGGGGCGGGGTTAAGGGGTGGCTACTTGGGCTCAAGCCCCAGATGTTGGAAGTAACATGCAGTATCGGAGTCCAACAGAGAGGCAGCAGCTGTGTAAAGTAGCCTGCACACAGCCTGCCTGAGCATAAGAAGACTGATGCAAACATGGACATCAGGGAGTATTTTAGACAAGTACCGCAGCAGCTGTGATGAAACGGGTGAAGATGCAGGTTTGTGAATCTTATCTGAAAAGTGTTTAATGTTACTCTGCTGGTTAGCCAAATGTTAGCTTACTATCAATAAAGTTGTGGTAGGAAGTGAATGATAGTGAGATAATGTTATGAACATGGGAAGAATCCAAACAAGCTTGGATAATAATCATAAAAATAAAGTGAATAACAGAGAGGCTGAAGCTCTGTTATAGTGAATGGTGAAAAAGAGTAGTGTTACAGCTAGCGGTGTTTACTGGCTATAACACATGCAGTCTTGTTGAACACGCAGACTTCTGCAGCTGTTGACAGGTATTTTGATCCACTCCTCATCAGAAAACTGCTCTAATTTGTCCGGGACAGTTTTGTTTGTTTGTTTGTTTGTTTTAATAATTCTTTTTAAGCCCAGTTCAAAAGCAAGGTCTTATTTCTCTAAATTATAATTTAGCTCTATTTGTTGTTGATTGACTGTTATTTTGCTTCATTTATAAGTGTAATCCAGTGATTTTTGTCTACTTTAATTTGGTCAGAGCTTGAAAGTTGAGATCCCGTATCATTTTTATAAAAGCACCAATTGTTTGCACATGCTAAATTACTCATCTGGGCTAGGTCCAGATCTTTGTTAATCCTAAATCTGCCCATGCCAATGAGATTATAGGAGTACACTTTAAATTTACAAGTCTAATGTTTAATAACTTTAAAGGACATATAATTTAATTTCACAAAAAGATTTAGATAATAAATTTTAAAGTAATAATAAATAATAACTTCACATAATGTCATTTTAAAAGAAAACAAACTTCTAAATTAAAGTTTAAAACTGTTGCTGCTGAAATATTACAAATTTTATTTTTTTTTTTACAGTGTAGGCTTACTCTTGTCATGGAGTCGTTGTTGGATTAAGAAAAACTAAAAGAGACATTTTCCAGCTAATATGTAGTTTTTGTTATATGCACAGAGATATATTTATTTATTCGTTAGGATAGGGTACAGCCCACATTAATGTGTCAGGTGTGAAACTCGTGCATTACACAGTTTTCTCATTTACTCTGCTGAATGATGTAAGTTTTGATATTTGGCATCTGTCATTCTGTGTTTTTACATCCTGACTGAATTATTTTGTTGTCCATCATTTTAAAAAGAACTGAGATCATACACGTCCAGGGGAAACCTGCAGACTGTTTATGACAGGTGTGTGAAGGACGCCTTTCATACTTCTAAGGTATGGTGACATTGATTATAGCCAACACATCAGTCCGTTCAGCTTGTCAGAAGACTCTACTTACTGAAAACACTCTGCTCTGAACACAACTAACAGGAGTTTGCACCTCTATTGTATTTACAAGCTTTGTCCCCATGGATGAAGATGTAATGGATTAGCAGCAGAGACCCTCATATGACCACGAAGCAGCTCTCAGCAGACGTACAGCCTCCAGCAGGCAGATAAACTGAAAGGGAGTTAACGACAGCATCTTAATAGATCTCTCTTTCATCTGTTCCCAAGAATACAACAGTCCACATTTCCACAAAGATTTATTTCTATTATGATTTCATCATAAAACCCCAAATGTTTACACTGTCATAAATTCCACACTGAAAATATCCTTATAAGCTCAGTTTTGTCCCTTTACCGTCGTTACACATTTATGGAGATGTTACAATGCTGTGAGATGGTGCGTAATGTAAATAAATCAGAATGCAATGATTTCCAAATTTCATCAAGTCATATTTAATTCCCAAAAGAAGATAAACAGCATGAAACTGAAACAATAACTGTTTCATGGAAAATATGAGCTCATTTAAAATTTAATGGCATCAATGAAGCAGTACCACCAGGAACCATGGAGGCAGTGTTGAGCAGTGCAGCTTAATATGACCAGTGAAGGAGTAAAGAAGTAGAAGCCTCGTGGATCACCACCGTCTACTGTCTCTTTTTGTGTCTCTTTCTGACAATGGAGCTTACATGATTTCCTCCACCTGTCATGATCTTGGTTTATTAAAATCATATTCTGCATCTGCCTGCTTCTTGCCACATAAAGCCTGCATTTGGGTCCACACCTTCCATGCCACTAAACGCCGACGCCACCGTCGCCATGTTGGAAGTCGGAGATGAACTCTGCACTGCCTCCTGGTGGATGTATGACCTAACAACCATGCCAGCGTAAAGGATGAACAGCATTAGGAGGAGGGTTACGTACCTTTTTATGTACGGCCTGTATGTAAGGACTTGAATTATCCCTCTGCATGTCTGTCTGTGTATTCTGTGTTCATTCCCTCCGTACCCGAGCTCAGAGAAGAATAACACAGTGATAAAAAGCCAAGTGAAGGGGCGGGTCTTCACCTCTGATTGGCTCTGACTGTGTTCTACACCGTGTTGTGTGTTGGTTTGAACCAACGAACAGCGGCGCATGTCAGACATCCGTAACAACGAAGAACACCACAGACGACAATCGTGGAAGCTGGATACGATTGTAAAATTTGGAATATGGTGGAATTTGCTCATATGTGTATATATGTGCTTGTTATCTTGTGATTAGCCTCATTAATGTAAAGTTTTCCAGCGTGCCTAAGCAACATGAAGCAGAAAAGCTGGATGAGAGTTGAACCACTGCAGCTCCATCTGCTCCGTCGTCACCTGTACCGATCCAGCTCAAGCCTCCCCCAGAAGTTCAGCAGGGGCTAACAGATTATAAAGAAAATGAACATATCCAACGCTACGCAGCTCTACAATACTAAATATAGATATGTGTTGATGTTAATAAAACCTAAAAAGAATATTGGAACAATTTTAATCCGTAATACGAATCCGAAATTCCTACAATGACATAGATTCAGCTTGTTCAGCTGTGTACGTTCCTGTGATGGAATGACGTTCTCGGTGTAACACCGGAGCAGGAGAAACACTCCGGTGTTTCTATCTTCACCTGCCTGGAAGAGTTTTAAAAAGCTGATATTTTTCTCTGATTTTCAGCTGGTTGGCTTGTTTTTTTGATGCGCTCTCTGCCATCTCTGCCATCTCTCTGCCGTCACTTGAGTTAACCGTCTAATAAATGACAGATGCAGGGGGGGAACAGCGTGTTGTTTGGGGGCGAACTTTTATCTGAAGATAACATGATGATCAATGGTTGAGATTCTCCATGAGCCTTTTATGTAGCTGGTAGGCTACTAGCTCCTGTCTAAACGTCATTCTGATGGACATGTTGAACTGGTTTGTTGTTTTTTTAATAAACCACTTCAGCCCAAACACATAACTACACATGGATATGCTCACGGTTTAGCTCATATTTAGGGTTTCCTGGTAATAAAATATTTAGTTAATTATTTGTGTTGTATTAAACTGACAGGTGGATGTTTTAGTGCTTTGGCTGCTTGGCTATAACAGTCTGTCCACATCTGTCCCTGTCCACATCTGTCCCTGTCCGCATCTGTTCCTGTCCAACACACAAGTAGTTGCACAGCTGTGAGAGTGAAGAACATTTCATTAGTCCAGGTTAAATGCTGATGAGGGAACATTTAACTTAATCAGTGTGTCAGTGTATTAATCTGCATGTAAATAATGTGATGGCAGCATTTTATGCTTGTTGGGTAAATAAATGAGGTTTTAGTTAAAACTCCATGCAGAGTGTGTGTGAATAAGTTGTTCCCATGGTAATGACATGGCTTATTTTCCTGCATGAAATATTTGTTGGGTCCTGCTGAGCCAAACATATCTCCACAGATGGGCTGCTGCATGATAAAGTTTGGGAACCTCTCCTAAAGTTGGACAGTCTCTTATCTAAGTTGAGAAGACTTTAATTTTCTGATGTTATTTGAATCACATCAGGTGAACTTGCTGTTGACCACTTCATGTTTTTAGTAGTTAATATTGTTGATGGTGTATTAAATGTACTACGGTAAACTTGCATCTAAATGATTTGCGGACAAAATGAAACAATCATGTTATTTATCTCAACAGAAGATCATCATTAATATAAGAGTACTGGTTTGACTTTGGTATTAACCCTTTTGACGAGAAGAGGGAAACACTGGAATAGTGATTTGTAGTTTTATGTGAATGCTGGTCTAGAATAATGAGCTTTGGTGATTATTAAGTCCATGTGTGTGTATACACTTCAGCAAGTGTGAGCATATGCATGCAGTGTAGGTGTTGGGGTGGCCTGAGTGAGTGTATGACTCCCTGCCTGACTTTGTTTCCCAGTCCGGCCCTAACTACAACTAAAACAGCTTGATAACCTATAAATACAAAGAAAAAAAACATAGTGCAAATAAGTACATTATCAAGATGTTTAGATTTACTTAACTATCCTTTTTGACAACACATTTTGAACAAGCTGTCATTTGCTGAGAAAAACAAGTCCAGTTTGAACTGCATATACATGCATACATATATATATACATATGTATATATATATATATATATATACCGTGTTAAACTAATTAAAAAGAGTTTCACCTAGTCTGGAAAGATAATTTAACAGTATAAAAGAGCCCTTTACAAAACTAGAACACTTTATTTTTCCTCAGAAGAAAAAAAAAGTCCAGAGACATAAAATTTGTATTAGAGAAGAATTCATGTCTTCTTTACCGTTATTGTTGATGATGCATCATTAGGTAAAGCAGTTTAAACTGACTGTGGATTCTGACTGTCCCACTGGGCTCCCTTAACTAAAGACAATAATTATATATGTATTCACAGTCAATGAAAAACAGTCTTTTACTTAAAAAAAAAAAGTTACTTTTAAATCTGTTAATAATAGAAACATATACATTCTCCCCGTTAATTTCATTAAAGATTATTTCAACTCAACATCAGTGTGTACATAATTATGCAGAAACGATCAGTTTCAGTCAGGTATAGATAATGACGCCTCTCTGTTCTGATACTGTCCAGTCAGAGCTACATGTTCATACCATGAATCAGGACATTCTGTTATCAATGGTCTTCTCATGGCCTTAGATAAAGGACTCAGGTCTGGACTCATCTTGTTAGATCTCAGTGCTGCATTCAACACCACTGATCACAGAGGCTTGAACTTGTTATTGGGATTGAATGAACTGCATCAGGCTGGTTTACGCCAGGCTTCGTATGTAAATGACGAGTCTTCTACACAGCAGAGTAAGTCTTAGAGTTCCTCAGGGTTCTGTACTTGGACCACTACTTTTCTACACAGATCATACTCAGATATACTTCTCCATGAAGCCTAATGAAACCTGCCAGTTTATCAGATTACTCAGGCGTCTTAAAGACATGAAGACACCAGGAATCTTGGTGTCATGGTAGACATGGTGGACATGGTAGACAACCAGCTGACCTTTAAGGACCATGTTGCCTCGGTATCCCGCTCTTGCCGATTTGCTCTCTACAACATCAGGAGGATCAAACCCTACCTGACTGAACACACGACCCAGCTCCTGGTCCAGGCTCTAGTCATTTCACGCATTGACTATTGCAACTCCTTACTGGCTGGCCTGCCTGCATGCTCAGTTAAACCTCTGCAGATGAT
>JBAFTB010000005.1:4081009-4098335 GCA_037177355.1 Melanotaenia trifasciata
CGTTCATGCCGCTCTCGTGAACAGCAGCGTTATGGCAACTGGTAGAGACGCTGTCGTTCTCCCTTACCAGTTTGAGCATGCACAGCTTGTGTTGACCTTGTACTTGTTTTTAAACATGCCCAGTTGGACTCTCAACTCCTTTTTCAGGATATTTGCAAACTGCTGCTTCATTAACAATGTGAGTCAGGAGTGAGTTTTCCAGTTCTTTTAATGTTTGAATGCCTGATTGCATAAACCTCTCAGTCTATCTACTCTACTGTGTCTATGACACCATGTATAGTAGACATACAATCGCCGCAACAGACACAGGCACAGACTGAACTCTCTTTAGGACCCTGGGGAGTTCATTTGGACAAGGTGTGTGGGAAGTGGGAGCTCAGGTCAATATAATCCCAAGGTTCAGTGTTCCCAGCGCTTCCCAGCCTTGCAGACATACAACAAAACATGTAACAACTGTTTATGTAAGCTACAGATAACACGAATTCTATGTTGGGTTAGTGAGATTAAGCCAACTTTCCAAGTTGGAGATGCGAGTTCATGGGTGGTTCTGACTGAAATTTTGACTTGGAGCTTGGAAATTCCCACATTTCTGTCCCACTGAAACGCACCATTAGTTGAAGCACACACATGCCGGGCTCTCAATGCGCACTGCAATGACATTAATCCTCTTTAACCAGTGATGTCGGCTGTCTTATGCGGGGAAAATGGGGGGCACGGATCGGTGTTACTATCTGAGGAGGACATATCCCCCTGTCCCTAGTTCCACCTGCACCTATAGGTTCTTCCACCTGTTTTGATGGGTAATGTGAGATTACTAGCTAACTAAATGGATGAACTCGAGGTGCTAACAAAGTCTCAAAAGAATACAAGGAATGCAGTATCCTAGACTCTAATGTGTTTTTTTTTTTTTTTTCAGACTGTACGAGCAGACCACGATAAGAAAGTCAGCGGAAAGCTAAAGGAAGGTGGAAAGTCATTGTAAAGGAGAATCTGCACAAGAGACTTGAAACTGTTAGCCCTGACTCCTTTAGGAACAAACAGACCATAATCTGGCTCTTCTCACCTCAACCTACAAGCCTGTCGTTCAGCAGCAACCAGTCATCACACAGACTATTAAATCCTGGTCTAATGAAGCTGAGAGGTGCTTTGAGGACATAGACTGGAATGTCAACTTTTGAACAGTGAGATCCTTCCTCAATAACAAACTCTGGTTTCCAAGTGACCCAAAGAAACTGCTAATCAGAAAGAAAGCCTTCAGGGATGGAGACAGGGAGTTATTGAAGACAGATACCCAGATATTCAGGATCCTGATAAGCGGTACAGCAAAGCTGTACGACAAACTCTGTAAATTAACCCAGGGTTTTTCCATCTTGACCAGAGGACTCACATAAAAGAGGCAGAGTTTGCAGCATCTGACCAATCACAGACACAGAGAAATCCTCCAGAGCAGTCTACCTCCGGAGCAGACAGTTATTCTTCAGAAATATAAAGAATTCAAACATATCATCCCAACCAGAAGCAATTGTGTTGCTGTAGCAACAGCCAGGAAGGAATGCTGGCAGGAAATCGCCAGCTCTAGTAATGTGTTAATTTGTAAGATTATACAATTTTAATTATCAGACAATATAAACGGACATTAATTTGATCCCTCAATTTCACTTCCTGATTGCCCAAGTGTTTCGGGCAGAGCTTCCGCACTTTCCTTTATAATTTATTATTACTTCCACCAAGGTGGAGGTCATGTATTCGGGAGCATTGGTTTGTCTGTCTGTTAGCAACATAATTCTAAAAGTTATGAAATGATTTTGATTAAATTTTCAGGAAATGTTAGAAATGGAATGAGGAACAAGTGATTAGATTTTGGGGGATGATGGGATTTTTCTCTTCTTTTTTTTTTCTGTCCCCTCCGGCCAGGTTCAGCAATATAACATAAATTTCATATTTACAAATAAATAAGATAAATCAATATATTTAAATTAAAAAAGAAACAAACAATGAGATTATCAAGAGGAGCCTTATACACATAAAGCTCCTCTTGGCAAAGCAAATTTGTTTGGCACAACACGACAGCCAGACCATCATTCTGCTGCCACCATGCTGGACAGGACAAGATAAAAGAAAAAAAAAAAAAGAAAAAAAAAAAGAAAAAGATTTTGAGGGTAATTCACCTGGATCCAAGATTTTTTTAAGGATTCTTTACTATGGGGAGATAGGGATAATTTTGCTATTAGAGGTCCTAACTCAAAAATACTACTACTATTTGGAATACTATATGGAACTAGCTGTGGTTCCATAAATTCATGGTTCTGCAGTTCTGCCATGTGTGAGCATTAGAATTAAACCCATTATCTCAGATGCAACCCTAGTGGAGCTAAACAGACTTAGGAAGAAGTCAAAAACAAGGGCAGGTGCCTCCATCCCTAAAAACTCTTACTCTCTTAAGCCTCCTCTCATGATCTGCACATTAAAGTTGACAGAATAGACGTCCATTTTCAATCTCAGGAGGTCAGGAGGTGATGCTTTTGTACTCGCTGATCTCTTATCCGGAACATAACCTGCTCCAGAGCAGGTTAGCCATTCAGCCTAAGTTACCATGGTGATTTACCCTAGTGAGACGTTAACAAGCATCGTAGTATGGAAAACCCCAGGTTAACCCCCAAGTTACCTCGATAGGAAAAAAATTCAGCTTCGCAGTTCAGGCCTCAGGACAATGACTTACTCCATATCTAAGTTGTTTAAAGCCAAAATAAACTATAATAGTAATACTACAAACAAGACAAAGTTTGTTTGGTTACTCGAATGAATGGGTACTGAATGGATTTAAAAGTATGAAGTAACCCAGAGTGAGAAAAAAAACCCTGATTGGTGAAAAAAGATGCATGAAAATCCTGACAATTGTTTAATTATCAAATCAACACAAACTGAATCATGATCACACAGAGGGACAGACAGCCATGTGCTCTCAGGCTCATATCTGAGCTCAGTTTGGAATCACCAGTTAACCTTACATACATGTCCCAAGACTGTGGAACAGCAATCCCATGCACCCCCACAGATTCAGAGCAGGAGCCTTCAGACTTAAATAAGACATCATTTAAAATGAAACTGTCTAAATCTAATCTGCAAGAAGTAAACACACTTACCAGACAGAAGTAAGTATTAAAAAACACAACTGTCTTTATATCAGTACATAAGCTGTACACCTGTACTCTTGCTTTTACACACTCAGCATTCAGGCATGTGTGTGTGAGAGTGTGTGTCTGTGTTAATTGGTCTGTGGCCTAGTTCTTGCACTCATCATATTACCATCAGTTGAAAGTAAAGCTAAATTCATTCAGACAGCCAGGAGACAAGGACATGATCCATTATTTACACAATCAACCATTTATTTAGTCTCTGACCCAGAAAGAATGAGTTTGTCACTCCTGCTCTCTGCTTAGCTTCGGTAGTTAGCGGAGAAGAAAGAGACGGAGACGCAACCAGAAGTTCAGTGTTTCACTTCATCGCACATCTTCTGGTGCTTGTTGTAGAATTCCTCACGGGAAGAAAATGTTAAATCTTTTTAGTTCATTCTTTATTTTAAAGTTATACTGTATGTGTGAACAGAATAGAGTGTTTTTATGTATATTTTCCAGTTTCATAAGGGTTCAATTAAACAAGCCAAAAACCACAGAGTGTTTGTGCAGCGATGCAAAGTGACACGCGTGTGTCATGGATTAGAGTGACGCTCTTGTAGAGTTTTACTGTAGTATGTGTGTACACCTTCACTTTATACACTACCTTTCATGTAATCCAGTATTTCTACATCAGGTGCTGCTACTTTTAAACTTGAAACCACTGTGGATCTGTTCCGTTGCTGTGTTCACTCATACATGCACATTACATTTGGCTCCACACAAAAATGCTCTCACAATTTTTTTGCCCATTAAGACGGTTACAGACCAATTGCAATGCCCCTCAAGACACAAATAAGCCATAGAACAAACCAAAGAAACACCATCATAATACAACTATTTAACTAAGGTGTCACAGCACTTCCAATTACTAAGCTGTCTCATTTTTCTCTTTTGTGTCAGCGTTGAGCACAACTGAACCCGCACTGAGCCACCATTAAAAACACCAACTGATTAAAAACAATTTAATTTGATAGCTAAAACAGCGCTTCCTAATTTTCAGACGAGCTATTTATCACAAAACCAGACACACAAATGCTAAAAAACAATTTGACTCCAATCGTTGTAAGCGTTGAATCACGCTGCGAGACATGCTAAAGCTAATTTGCCAGACAAATTAGTTGGCACAATTTGAACTTCATTGGCGAAGTTATAAAATCTCGTATGTGGAGGAAAGTGCTCCTGCCGTACATTTATAGTAATTGTTTCAACGGAACCCTACTGTTAAAGGCATTTTAGACGCCCACCCCCCAGCCATCCCTGAAGCTACGCTACAGTCAAATGGCTTGGCTCAAGGTTTCAAATATCTCAAAAACAGCCCCTCCATTCCATTTCACGACTGGAGTCCATGTTCCCTGCAATGCCAACACATGTCAACCTGGTTGCAGTCCAGTATTTTTAGGCTAAAATGCTTCATTAAATCACAGACACATGGGATCACAGTAAGTTTGACAGCAGAATTAGTCCTATTCAAAGATCCGTGGAAAATATTGGACAGCTGGACAAAGCAGACAAACATTAAAGTTTTGCATTAAAGTTATGCTTCTCAATCTGTTTAGGGGCTGGTTGCTAATCTTTCAGTTTCAGGCAAATACTAAGCAGTAAAATAAAGATATTCTTTACCCTTAAAACACCAACCTATTTTTGATCAAAGTCTGTCTTTTTTTTTGTAAAAATCAGTCTGTAGCAGCTGGAGCTTTTAATCTCAGTCAGCATTAGACATGATGTTTTCAGCCTCTGCTGTGAGATTATGAGGCTAAAATGATGTAAAATGAATGTATCAACAGATATAGCAGCATAAAGGCCAACCAGAAGAAGAAAGCAGAATTTATTACCAACAAAACTTTGTAGAAATAACAAACAGATCAACAGTGACCAAGCCTTTTCTCATCTGCACATCAGTTTCTCAAGTCTTGGCTTTCAGGAGAAAAATTATTGTTATTGAAACAAACACACAGCAGAAACTATTTTCATGTTTCCACTTTTTCCTCATTTCCAGTTATTGCTACTACTAGTTACCTGCTATCCTCACTAAACCACCTCCAGCTCAGCTGCTTTTTGGCGCCACAGTGCATCAGAAACGTCTTCTTGGCTTATTCCAGCCATAGAGGAGCATTATTTTTCTTTTTTTCGGACACACATAGAACTTTCTGCTCACTGGTTGGTCTTTGGCTGCTCCTGATTGGACATTGCCGTCAATCTAAGCTCCCTGATTGGTGGAAAGTTTGACAGGAAGTGGCTTCATCATCATTTCCAGGTCTGAATAGAGGTCTCTTAGCAACACCGTAGTGATAATGATCTTTTTATGATGAAATGTGATAAATAATGCTGTTATCATGGATCATTGTGGATTTACCAGATAGTCTCTGAATAAACACTACATTTAGTGGCTGGATTGTAAACCTCCTGGACAGGATTACCAGTGCTGTAAAATGAATAAATGCTATATGTGGCATTCCTGTTTCCTACTAAAGTCTAAAGATGTCAGTTTGCCTAATTTTTATTATATAACCAAATCTCAGCAGAATTACTATAGAAGTTGTAAAGCAGGTATAGTTTCACAATCCAGGTAAAAGTTTGACTGTTGTTTTGTGTTAGTGGCATCTCAAGATAGGAGCCACAGTCACACTGTAGATTTCCGATGTCCGGGATTCCTTTTTTTTTTTTTTTTTTACTGTACTGGATATTTTCCAACTGCTTTATTCAAATGCCAGCAATACATTAAAAAGATGTTTGAAGATAATGGCAAATTATCTTACATGAAGTTTTAAATGTTATATTCTAATTATAGATTTATTGGAAGAAATTAATTAATGAAATGAAATATACTTAAAAGAAAATAATATTGTTACTGTAATGGAAAATAAACAAATAATAGGCATTGTCATTTACCACTACAGGTCATTGTGTAGGTCAGAACAGGTGTGGACAGGAGTGACCTGCTGTAGCAGCAAAGCTGCTCAACACGCTGACTGAACACTGATTTTTAATTACTGATATGCGGAGGGTGTGCAGTGTTGCCCATCATGTTGAACAACTTGTGCAGAATTCTTCTCTCTACAATTAGCTCTGGTGTACAATCGGTCCCAAACAAAGAGTCGATGCTACTGTAGCATCCATTTTCCTGGCCAGCAGACTGCTTTGGTGGTGAAGGCATAAAGAACCGGTTATAAGCCAGGAAGATGACTAGAGGGGCTTGGCATAAAACTGGGATTTGTAATGGCAGCTTGTTAAAGATGTACTCTGCCTCTATAAAATGTTTGCTGGGATGTTTGAAAATGGCCGAGCAACATTACTAAAACAGAATGACATCTTTTCATCTCAACATTGACCAGTTTCCATTACTGGTTTGGAAATGCATTATATCCGACTCTGTTTACAATGTTGCTCAGAACTGATTTAAAGATTAATTCTACAGCTTATTTCTCTTCAGCAGGTTGATTTACTGATAAATGAATGTGCATGTGTCACGGGTAGAGTTGCCACCAGTCCTATAACTTTTAATCTAGGATTTCATTAACTTGCTGTGTGTTTTGTTTTAGTTTGTTTTAGTAACTGCATGTTTGATTGGTTTTTTAGTTCTGCATGGATTGTTTTGCAGTGATTTTTTATTTGGTTTTATTGTTTGGACTGGAGTCAATGGAACTGATGAGAAACACTTGCAGACTGCTTATGTGTGACACACCCACAGTGCATGATTGGTGCAGGAGGCTAGTGCTGGAATGTCTGATTGCAGACAGGTGAGCTCGTGAAGAGGGGAAGGGTAATAAAAAAGGAGGACAGAGAGAGACAAGGAGGGAGGAAACTGAAAGAACAGCCATACACGTGAGGGAGTGGACGTAAGCAGCATTACAGGCACCAGTGGGGAAGACAAGAAGATCATTTTCGCTTTTAGTATTTTTTGGTATTAGTATTTCTTTTAGCCATTTTACATTATTTTTATTTACTTATTTTTATTGTTTTATTAGTCTATGGCTTTTTTGTTATATTACTCTGTTTTTTTTATTCTTAATAAATTTTTTATCACTTACAGCAAGTTTTGGTTCTTAACAGTGGAAGCAATTAGCAAAGTGATGGTATCTGACGAACGTCACACCGGGGTGTGAGATTTTAATTTAGAGTTGTTGGCAGGCTACCAGCCCCACTGTTGAGAAATGGAAGCAGCCCAACCAAGCCCTTGGAGGGGGAAGCTAAGCGTGAGCTGCAGCTAATCCGGCTGGGGGATAAGGACACTGGACAGAAAGTATTGGGGATTTTGGAGAAGCTTTATGCTAAAGTTGCCACTAAGGTGCAGCTATGGGCTAGTATTCTTTAACTGCAAGCAATAGAATGATGAGAATGTGAACGCTTTTGAGTTGAGATTGAGAGAACTCTTTATAAATAGCAGGCACGAGATGGAGGTGAGACCGGAGAAGGCGATGACCTTCTGGTCGACCAGCTGATGGTGGGGTTATGAGCTGGACCTGTGAAACAGGAGCTGAACCGACAGATAAGGCGTAACAACCCCATGATTTTTGCAGACCTGTGTAATGAAGCCTAGGCCCTGGAACAAGAACTGCAGGAGGAGCAAGCTATCATGTCCCAAAGAGTTCATGCCCCAGCCTCAAATAACACCACAACGGTAAAGCTGGAACTGCTAAGAGAACAGATATGGTCGAAGTAACAACAAGGACTGATGGGAGAAATTAAAAAGAAATCACAGAGATGTTCAAAACTCTTCCTGCCAGCTTGCTGGAAGAGACAATGCCAGAGAGATGCCCTTAGGCCCTACAATGCCACCTGTGGGCCACAACACAATGGCACCACAAGCTCCCCAGGCAAGGCGATGGCCAGCAGGCAACCTGAACCCAGCCTATCAGTGGAATGCACAGGGCCGACCCATCTGCTTGGGCTGTGGGGAGGCCGGGCACGTTTAGCATCGGTGCCTCCACAGATCATCAAGGCTCCAGGATTTTTGATACCCCCTACACCTGAGGGCCAAGCAGTAGGGGCAGACAACCAGGATAAAGAGCCCATATCACAGTCCAAGTTTGCCTGGGTAGGTGAGTGCCCTGATGTGGATGTAAAAATAAATGGATGTTCCATACTTTTTGTTCTGGATACAGGGTCGCAGGGTATGCCGGTGAGCCAAAGTTTGTTCAAAAGACACCTGGAAGGAACTAGAGTGACTAATGCCGGCGAGAACCCCTGGCTGACCCTACGAGCAGTAAATGGCTTGGAGATCCCCTACGTAGGCTATACTATGGTTGACTGCAAGATAAGTGTCCCTGCGAAGGGTGTGGTAATTGTGAATGATGCATGTTTGGGCCCTGATAAAGGTATACTTAGAATGAACATCATTAAACCGGTATGGCTTGCTCTTACCCTGGGGAACCACCCAGGGGTTTCAACTTTCAAAACTACCCTGACTTTTGCAGTAGGATGGGTGTGGGATCAGGCCTATCGCAGAATGCCAGCGAGTCATCACACAAATGGGTCACCTCCACCATGCCAAGGTGTGGCTAGATTGCTTGGACAACAACCTGTAGTCATTCCATTCCAGTTGGAGATGATCTTATGGTCAGAAGGTGCAGCTAACCCTTTCTGTGAAGTGCTGGTGGAGCCTCTACCTGATAGTGATACCGAATGGCGGAGGGGAAGGACTTTGGCCACCCTGAGTGGAGGACGAGTGCCCTGCAGGATTTGCAATCCCAACCCCTACCCAGTGGAAGTCCCTCAGTGCCAGCCATTAGCCCAGGTGATGGAGATGGTGGCAACAGATGTCCAAGGAGAACAAGAGCTGGTTCTCAATGGTGTGGCGCCAAAGCAGCATATGGCACTGAACCCCACCCGGTGATGATCCTAAAGGGGGATGGCCTGACCCTTGAAAAAGAAGGGAAAATGACCAATCTGCTGCAGAAATGGACAAAGGTGTTTTCCTGCCATGACGAAGAATTTGGCTGCACTGGTGTGGTCAAGCACCAGATATTAACTGGTTCAGCAAGTCGAGAGAGGTATCGACCCATCCCTTCAAATCTGTACACAGAATTAGAAACCTTGCTGAGACACAAGCTGAACAATGTGTGGTGAGAGAGAGTGCAAGTCCTTGGGCAGCCCCAGTTGTGCTTGTTAAGAAGAAAGACAGAAGCTGGAGGTTTTGTGTGGAGTATAGGAAGGTAAATGCACTAACACACAAGGATGCCTACCCCCTGCCCCGCATCAAGGAGTCGCTGACCGGACTCAAAGGAGCCAGATGGTATTCCACTCTGGATGTGGCAAGTGGCTATTGGCAAGTGGAGATGGACCCTCGTGACAGAGAGAAGACTGTATTCACCACACCATTCGGCCTATACGAGTTTGAATGGATGCCTTTTGGTTTGTGTAAGACGTCAGCCACATTTCAAAGGCTTATGCAGCGCTGCCTGGGAAACCTGGTAATGGACTTCCTGTTAATCTACCTGGATGACATAGTTGTGTGCTCGCCTGACTTTGACAGTCATGTGCACCACCTGGAATAAGTGTTTGAATAGCTTCACCAGTATGGACTAAAATTGCAACCCAAAAAATTCCATCTGTTTCATTGAAAAGTAACGTACCTGGGGCATGTCATCAGTAAAGCAGGGGTGGCCGCTGATTCAGCCAAGACTACAGTGGTGAGAGACTGGCCAGTGCCACAAACAGTCAAGCAGGTAAAATCCTTCCTAGGGTTTTCTGGCTATTACTGTTTGTTTATACTTGCTTTTTCTAAGATCACAGCACTGTTACAGGCATAGCACCAAGATGCATGGTCGCAGGCTTTTGACCATCTGAAAGAGGCACTGATAAAGGCACCCATCTTGGCCAATGCTGACTTCTCTCTACCTTTCTACCTTTATACAGATGCCAGCTTTGAAGGTTTGGGGGCAGTGCTGGTGCAGGTACAGGATGGATGGGAGCGGGTGATTCCCTATGCGAGCCGAAGCCTCCACCCAGCTGAACGGAACAATCAGAATTAGAGCTCCTTTTAGTTGGAGCTGTTGGCTCTTACATGGGCCGTGGCAGGGAAGTTCAAAGATTATCTGTATGGTGCTGGCTTTACTGTCTTTACAGATAATATAATCCACCTTGGTCCACCTTGAGACTGCCCAGCTTGGAGCAGTGGAGCAGCGTTGGGTGGCCTAGTCAACTTCAGGTATGCCATTAAATACTGCCTGGCAATGCAAAACCGGAATGCGGATGCTCTTTCCAAGTTACCGGAGTGGCAGCACCAGTGCTGGCAGAGCAAGCCGTGGTCAAAGGAGAGGAAGCGTGGGAAGAGCAGCAGGCTAAGGACCCAGACACAGCAGGCACAGCAGTTGCCTCAGCCTGGGGTATGTGACTTTCCATTACCTTATTTGAGACAACTGTTAGTAGAATGGGATGACCTATTAGTACAGGATGGTGTACTAGGGAGAATGTATGAGATTGGTTCTGACCATCAGGCTTTCCAATTGATTATTCCAAAACAGGAAGCCATGGACATTTGGAGGACATACCCTGGGGGAATGGGCTTAATAGTGAGAGGACACTGACTGCATTACAGCAGTGGTGTTACTGGCCCAGGATGACCCAGGATGTGAAGGAGTGGACTAACTTATGTGTGCACTGCGTGTGTGCCCAAGCTGGACCTGAGGTGAGTGCCCCTTTCGTTCGCATTGCTACATTATACCCATTCAAAGTTGTTGGAGTGGATTGTTTCTCCTTGGGGCGCACAGGTGACCAGTACCCCTATATACTGGTGATTACGGACTTGTTCTCTAAGTATGCACTTGCAGTACCCACAAAGGGCCAATCTGCCAACACCACTGCCAGGGCCCCGTACAGCAGCCTCATTCAAACATTCGGCTGCCCAGAGCAGATTCTGACTGATCGGAGGGCTACCGTCGCGTCAGCTGTAATAAGAGAATTTTGCCAGCTTTATGGGTGCAAGAAGATCTGCACCACATTGTATCACCCTCTGGGAAATGGGGCCTGAGAAAGATTCAACCAGACCCTGTTGAAGTTGTTGGGTTTCATGACAGAGACTGAACAAGTGCAGTGGCCTACCCAGCTGCCAGCACTCATCCAGCCCTATAACAACACTACACACAGTATGACCTAAATGACACCGGTCATTATGCGGTGTTCAGGAGACATGCCAGGCTACCAATGGACTGGGTAACCGGCCTGCGCCCCACTATGGAGTCGTTCACTTTACAGGATAGGGTGAAGCAGCACCACAGAGTCCTGAGCCATGCGTACCAGGCTGTGAAACGGCATGCCCGGCACAAACAGGAGTGGGACCACAACTGCTACAACCAGCAAGCAAAAGTAGTACCCCTTCTTCCTGGTGAACGGGTGCTTACCCGCAACATCCGCAGGCAAGCCAAGGAAAAACTAGCCCCAAGGTGGACTCTGGAACCAGGTCATGTTTGCAAATGAGAACTGGTTCTCAAACATTTTTTACCTGGTTAAATAAAGGTTAAATAAAATAAAATAAATTGTGGTGGTGCCCCCACTGCAGGAGGACCACCCAGTCTATATCCTTTGGTCAGAGGGTAAGGAAGCACCCACATGGACTGTACACCGTAATAACCTCAGACCTTGCCCTTTAAATTTGTTGCAGGACAGTCCAGAGTCAAACGGAGGACCAGAAACGCCAGAGGTGGACAAGGCAAACAGTTTGCCTCCTCCTACATGGTGGGTGCCTGGGTTGATCTTGAACTCTATCCAGTCACTAGCAGCACTGGCAGCAGACCCAGGTCAGGTCGAACCGCCTGGACCCCCAGCGGGGTTAGTAGCTCCTGGAGCAGAACAGAAGCACACTGAGCAAATTTTGGGATACCTCCAGTCAGGTACAGTGAGTAAACTGGTTGGGACAACCATCATAACTTCTAATCTTGGATTTTATAAACTTGCTGTGTATTTTGTTTTACTTTGTTTTAGTGACTGCATGTTTGATTGGTTTTATAGTTCCGCATGGATTGTTTTGCAGTGATTCTTTTATTTGGTTTATTGTTTGGGCTGGATTTAATGGAACTGATGAGAAACACCTGCAGGCTGTGTATGTATGACACACCCACAGTGCATGATTGGTGCAGGAGGCAAGCACTGGAATGCCTGATTGCAGACAGGTGAGCTCGTGAAGAGGGGAAGGGTAATAAAACAGGCAGACAGACAGAGACAAGGAGGGAGGAAACAGAGAGAACAGCCGTGCGTGGGAGGGAGTGGACATAAGTGGCATAATGGGCGACAGTGGGGACGACAAGAAGGAGATCCACCTCACTTGTGAAGCCAACAGCACGCAGACACAACGGATTCAAGGTGAGAGATCGGACGCGCATTGAGGAACGAGCTGGAAGCCAGAAAAGACTTGGTTCAGCGCCCACAGAAAGCTAAGTAACAGAAAGTGAACCGAGTGTCAGCCAATTGTTTAGTGCGTGTGGCCTGCTGTTCATTATTACCCACCATTGAGTGCATGCTCTCTGTCTCCCACAGCAGCTGTTTAAGGAAGAACCAGTGCGAGCTGCAGGGCCGGAACAAGAGACCAGGTAGACTGTGGACCCTGCCCATGGCACTGGTTTTATACTGACTTATTTTTCTACTGACCGCTAAGAATTTGTACTATTTATTCTTTTAGTATTTTTTAGTCTACCTTCTTTTAGCCATTTTACATTATATGTTTTTACTTATTTTTATGATTTTATTAGTCTATGGCTTTTTAGTTATTTTACTCTGTATTTTATTATTCTTAATAAATTATTTTACTTACAACTTACACTCACTTACAGCAAGTTGTGGTTCTAACAGTTGAAGCAATTACCAAAGTGCTGGTATCCGATGAACCTCACTCTGGGGTGTGACATACATGTCTTTGCATAATAAAAGCACATTATTACTGTATATGACCTTGTACAGACTAACTTTGGGGAATTGATTTTTTTTTCCCTCATTTTAAAAATTGTACTAAAATTGTTTGAATGCCATACATTTAAAAATGACTTTTATATATACATAAGTGTGAATCATGAATGTAAATCCTGTTTTTTCTTTTTCTTCAAACTTGGAGAGTTTCTTAGCTCTGGACAGGAGCACAGGCCCAAACAGCTTTACATACATAATGCAAGACACATGTGGCTCTTTTCTAATGTTTTAGTCACACTGAGACTGTGATGGTTGCTACCGTGGTAACCAATCAGATTCGCTTAAAATCCATGACGCCAAATCACACACGCGTACCCACATGCTTATATACCAACACGTACCCTTATCTTCTCATCAAAGTAAATCAAAGAGGCTTCTGTGATGCTGTTAAAAGTTACCACTTTGTGTTCAGTACTGGTGAAAACATGGATTGTGTGTAAATATGTGTGTGTCTGTGTGTGTGTGTGTTTTCACTAAACAACCATGTCACTGAAGAAGTCCAAAGCCTGAAGCAATGCTATTGTATTGGCTATTGGATTAGCAAAGCTCATGCTAATAGACTGACAAAAACCCTTGCCAAGGCCTTGCACTGACAGACATATACACCCACTTTATTTCAATCCCCCAACACACACATACAAACACAAACATGCCAAATGCTTAATTTCAAGGCTATATGCTTTGCTAACTGGTTGTGGTCCTTTCTCTGTTAAGGAAATGTTTTTCTCTGTTCAGGTATTTTTTTCCATCCATAGAATGCTGTTGCTGCACAGAAACATATATAGTCTCAGTTTTATCTAATAAATTCACATATACAGTACAAAAACATTATAGTATATATATAATTTATAATGTCACCCTTTCTAAGACAGTCGGCTTTGTTTTTTTTTGTTTGTTTTCTTGTTTGTCTGAAGGGTGGAACTCGGATGTGGTATGTGCAGTCTTAGCGCTCAGCATCTTGTTTGATTATTCCAAACTTTTGGAAAACTTTCTTCTGAAAATATATCTTTGACTTTGACTGTACTTGCAGATGAATAAGCCTGTCTTCACAGGTGAGAAGCTGGAAATGTGGAGATCCATTTTTGCAACATGTATGCATCATCAGTAAAACCAAATGTAATTTCTTTTCAGAGTACGCTCATGCTAAGTAAATGGATCTGCTAATTGGTGGAAAAGAAACAAGCACAGTGCCCCTGTTTCATTCGCTGGGAGATTGTTGTAGCTCATGGTTTGTCATTCATCAGCAGCATCTTTGCTTTATGTCTGACTCAGGACCACCATCGTCTTACTGCTCTTACTGTAGAAATTGCTTTATGAATTGTAAACTTACCACTCAGCTGTTTGTTTCTCTCCGTTCATGTCTCCAGATGTTATCTGTCCCTCTTCATTTTCCTTGCCACTAATATTCAATCCCAGTGATTGACAATTAGACACCAAGCAGCAAGTTTGCATTTACAAAGTGCTCTATTCAGAGAAATAACAAATGTTTTAATGTGCTTTGGAAAGCAAGAGTCTCCTCAATCCAGCAAAAATACTGTGATGTATTGTCAGTACCACATAAATTCTACAGCATGACAGTGAGCCGCAACTCTGGTTGGACTTCCATCGGAGGTCAGAAGGATCTCAGTTTGGAGTAAAGAAGGTCTGCAGATGGGCAAACTGAGCTCGAAGCCACTCAGAACCAGATTTGATACAAGAAGATTTTTGCTGACTAAAAATAAACAAAGTGGACACTGTCATAATTGATCTATTTTTTCTTTGAAATGATAAACTAAGCTATTGTCCTCTATGCTATTCTATTCTGTAAATTAATTTTACTCAAAAATCCTAACAGAAAAAGCATACTGTGAGATTACAGCTGATGGGGCGAAAATAAAGTATCACCCTGCTGTCACTGATGTCCCATCTGAACATCAGACATTGGTTCAGACGGGATGATCACAAACAGTTAGAAATAAAACATAATAAAGAGATCCTTGTCTTTCTTTGGTGAAGACAACAGCCAGAAAATCTGAAAAAGAAGTGAAGATAAATTACCATCTTGTCTTTGCTCAGGAAACAAAGAGCAGTAACTCGTGGGCTTTAGGAAAAGACTTAAAGGAGATAATGGACCAAAACAGAAAAAAAGCAGAAAAATGTTGTAGAAGAAGTGGACAGAAGGCACAAGATGTTTAGAACAAAGTCAGCAATCCGTGTGTGAAAGGACACCGAGCAACAGTACAGAGGGCTTGTTGAACAGGCTTCTTTTATGCAGAGGCACGGCTATCTGACAGGCAGCTCTGATATGGAGCATTAACACACACAGACGCACACACACACACACACAGACACACACACACACACACACACACAGTATTCACCCATCCAGTGATAGGGTGTATTACAGTACACATTACAAGCTGTTAAGCCAGAGCAGATGTTTATTCATGACAAGCACAAGAGGAGGATGTGAGGATATACCTGCTGCTTAGCAAGCGCACACACACACACACACGCACACACATACACACACACACACACAGACTATCATCAATGTACCATAACATAATGTCAGAAGCAGGAGATTCGCTTCATTTGTTTAAATTGACTAAATAGATAAGTCAATAAAGTTATTTCAAGAAAACTTCAGTTTCATGTGAAATTGTAATCCCCAACTTCCCCAACACAAACCAAAGATTAACAATGGAAATGACGTATTGGGCCTGATGAGTCCCACCAAAGCCGTCCTTTCTCACTGATTCTGTTCATAACTTTATAGACAGAATGTTGAGCTTTGAGGAGTAGAGGAGTTCCAGTTTGGTGGATTCAGGATTGGGCCGTGATCTGTGAGCCAAGTGTGAAATCGCTGGGATGAGATCATGATTACAAGCGGCTAAATTCAGTTTCCTCTTCACTGTTTCTGGGCTCTCCCTTAGAGCTAGGGTGAAACGCTTGGCTGGACACTCAGATGAAGTGGCTCAGGCATCTGGTCCAGGACTCCTTCCTGGGAAGGTTTTTAGGTATGCTCCACTAGAAGGAGGCTCTGTGATAGACCTGAGACATGCTGGAGGGACTATGTCTCTCCACTGACATGTGAACAAGATTCCCCCTGGTAGAGCTGTAAGAAGGTTCCAGGAACAGGGAAGTCGGGGCTTCTCTGCTTAAAGGGGTAGTGCACCCAAAAATATTTTTTTTGAGCTGTAAACAACACAGAATTACTTAATTGTGATGACAACCACATATACTGTTGATAAAATTATTATTATTTTTTTTTGTTTATTTTAAAAACGGGATTTTGTCAGTAAAAAATGGCTCATTACGTCCTCTACAGGGTAAAACCTAGATTATGTTTTCTGTGACAGAGTTTATGTATGTAATGAGAAAAATTAAAAGCCCCACAGCCCCTCCCTCCAGATGCAGGTAGGCGGGCCCATGCCTTGCAGGCATAGAAAACCACAGCCACCAACGCATATGAAGGGATGTGAACTTATATTGTGTATATCTGCTAGTTTCAGACTTCTATTCCTTCACAGAGTTTCTGATGAAATATTCCTGCAATGGGACATATTTGTGCTTTTGAGGGGTGATCTTCATCTGGTGACAGACAACAGCTCAAATCATAGCAGCAGCAACTTCCAGCAGCACTTCCTGCAGTTGCCACATCCTGCCGCGAGTCTCCACAGCTTTCCAGAAGTGCTGACAGGCCAGCTAACAGCGCTAACAGCTCAGACTGATATGGCTTAGGACCACCTTGTTCATGTGTAGCTCAGGAGATTCAGAAGTGGAAAGTTTTCGACCTCAAAGACCACTCTGTGGTGTAGCTGCTTTGTGAATCTGGCTTTGCATCTTGTCAGTGAGCTGAGCTGCTGCCTGTCAGTGATTTCTGCCTGTGTGTCCTGACCCGCCCACTCTCCGCCCCCTGATGACTCCATACCTCCCACCCCAACCCTTGCAGTTTCAGGCATCTTTCAAATTCGGCAGTGGGTGGAGTTACGCAGAAAGTAGGGGGTGGAGTTACACTTTAAACTGCTGCCTCCATGACCCAACACCATGTATGTATCAGAAGATGGATGAACAGATGGATGGACGAATGGATGGAAGGCTTCTCGTGGAAATCAAACGCATTGCTGAAAAGTGCTCAAGGAGGTACTCAGCCATGGACCGAAAACAAATGCCAACAATAATATATATATATATATTTCGCGTCCGCGCATAGATTTGTACGCGCGAATACCGGCTTTCAACTCGCTTGATTTGAGCGGATTTTCCGCGCG